>JBDIXK010000165.1:0-16427 GCA_039654895.1 Mongoloraphidia duomilia
ATACTGTCATCACTCGTCGTAATATAGTCCATTACACATTTATATATACAATCTGCTATAATAATCTTCTTCAGATTTTATGCAAGTAATTTTATTTACACAAAGAATTATTTGTTGCTAACATTGTTATATTGAAACATTAACACTATAATATACTAGTTCAAGCTCTGACCGTGCAATAATTGGCAACACTACTAAAATTTTATTTTTGAATTTAACAGATAATATGATGAAAAACATCAAATCAGTGGCAGACTAATTAAATTATTTTTTTTAATTATTTTTTGTTGTCAGTATCTTGAATACGGTTCAAAACTACTTGGTGAAATTTATACAGATTATAGGAAAGTATCAATAATATCCTTCTATATTATAAAATACAACGTCTCTTTATCTGTCTGTCTATCCGTTTGTTACCTTATACTAATACTAATACTATTACTAATACTGATACTGATACTGATACTGATAGAAATCTACACTATCCCTGAGAGAATTAGGCTATATTTTATTTTGATAAATTTCTCGAGGGGGGGATAGTTCCTGTGGGATAGTAACAAAACGTAACATTGAAATTCTTTGCATTTTAGCGTTTAGGCGGAATCCTACTAATATTATAATAAAAACCACCAGCCCGACTTCGCTTCGTAGGGGGAGAATTTCTCGCGGGGGGAATAATAAATCATAAATTCATAGCTCCGGGGCGAAGCCGGGCCGGACCACTAGTTTACAATAATATCATCATCCGGCTTGCAATTTTTTTTGCATTGAACATTTATTCATGTAGAGAGATGTCTGCCAGGTATACAAAAAAAATTGCAAGGCAGATGGTTAAAAATTCGCAATACAGACAAAAAAAATGATAAAAAAATTGGGTTAGTCTGCCACCGATTTGATATTTCTTCGATATTTCACATCATATTACCTATCTCATCATATTCGTAATCGTATTTTAAAGACCACCAACAGCTAAGGTTATTTGGGCCTAGCACCAATTCATATTTTCAATTCATTATTTTTTTTTTAATAATAAATTGAAAATCCAATTGACACTTTTACCAGCTCTCGGGCTAGAACTCGGGAACTGGGGACTTGTAATAGAGGAACCATAGCAACGCCATGTAAACAACAGCGCCGCTACACTCTCGGCTATTCTCAAGCCCTCTCATCATATTATCAAGTATTATCTGTAAATTCAATGCGAAAATTTTAATAGTGTTGTCCTATAGACTTTTAAACGGTGAGAATTAGTTGAACTACACGTTTGTTTATCATTATCAACAAAAGAAGTATTCATTTATATAATATATTATTAAATGGGTTCCATGTTTATTTTGTATACATGAAGTAGGGAGTTAACAATGTTATCAGCTGATACACTTGTTGCTGTAATATACTTTAATACACAACCCCCATTTTTAGTTTGATTCAAACATTGGATTAGCTGTATCAGATTTGTGACATTACCTTTTACGAAAATTAGTGACTTTTTAATTTTAATGAAAATTTCTTAAAGGTAAGATGATTTCATATAAAATGAATGCATGGATTTTGTTTCCTTATTTTTTATATCCGATTTTACCAATAGCTGTTATTGAAATTTAAATCACGATGACAATATTTAAAATTAATTTAATTAGTGTGAGATAAGGTATTTTTACTTTCACGAAAATCAATTCCGAATCATTTAATTTTTCAGTTTGGCAGACTTAGACTGTTTGGAGTTGAAAAATATTCTATTTTTAAAACTGGCCATACTTTTAATTTTTTTTACAACGATTTTTATAACAATTATAAAGGCTATTCGTAAAGAAATTTTGTAAAAAAAATCAAAAGTATGGCTACTATTAGTAGAATACGTTATACGATATGTGAATGCATACTCGTACTTAATCCGCCCTCTCTCAATCCCTGTAAATTTTTTTTATAAAATTACTTTACGATTTACTTTACGTCTTTATAATTGATGTCAAGTATAAATATCATATTTTCGAAAAAAAATGTCTGTCTGTGTCTGTTTGAGTGCTGTCGTTTTTAAATGTTTGGTTGCTTATAACTAGAGAACTACTGAATTAATTTCGATAAAAAATATAATTAATCGTCAGCTTAAAGTTCAACTTAAAATAAAGTTACAAATCATTTTGTTAGGCCCTCGGAAAGCAACACAATCCCGTTATGTAAAATTCAGGGGGTTAGCCGCGGGTACTTAAATAAGAAAAACTATAAATCATAGAGAAATAATGTTTATACAAAAGTTGTAGATAATTTCGTCGTCTACAAGATTGATTATAACCATTTTTACAAAAAACGGAACGGAACCAAGAAATTCGCAAAAAACCGTCTATCGTGAACTTGAACCTCTGCATGGTATCGATGGGGACTTACACGTTTTTTAAAACACCATAGAGGTGTATACAAACATTCAACTAACTGGGAATTATTCTGCAGATGGGTCGTTTTAATGCCTAAAATTACTGAAGTAATACTGATGTGGATAGTTGATAGCGACTTAAAAAATGGGTTTTGTATGTGGACAATGCTCAAATACATATTCTTTAAGACAGGCATTAATGTTCACAAAATTAGAATGAAAACTTCAGGTAAAGCTTGTAATCTAATTCTTTCTATAAAAGTCGATCAATTTTTTGACAGTTCAAAACAAAACCTAATTTAATATTGTTATTTGAGGTATTAGGATGTCCAAAATGTATAAAACAAAATTTTAAAAAAGTTTTATTTTGAAATGTCGAAAATTGATCGATTTTATAGAAAGAATTAGATTACAAGCCTTACCGGAACTTTTCATTCTAATTTTGGGAACATTAATGCCTGTCTTGAAGAATATGTGTTTGAACATTGTCCACATACAAAAACCCTTTTATTTCCTACCTCTAGTAACTATGGTAGGGAAATAATGGATTTAGCCCGAAAAAAATATTTCGAGATTATAACAGATCTTCACGTTTTGAGACCCTAGCAATCGTTTAAGATCATTTTTTGACTGATGTGTGTATGTGTGTGTGTATGTGTGTGTGTGTGTGTGTATGTGGTTAATTTTTCGCCTTCGATATCTTAAGACCGGAACAAATCGGTGTGACTATTGATAGTAAGTTAAGTTGGATGCCTCATATAAATACTTTATGTCTTAAGTTATCAAAATCTCTATATGCTCTAAGGGTAATAAGGAATAGTTGCGTATTAATTGAACCTTGTATAACTGCATATTATGCTTATTTCTTTCAATATGTGAGGTATGGAATAATGTTCTGGGGTCGCAGCTCCACTGGACTGCATAAAGTGTTGTTGTTACAAAAACGAGCAATTAGAATAATTTTCAAGCTAAATTCGCGTGAGAGCTGTCGTGATACTTTCATTTCTAATAAATTTTTAACTATTCCATCAATATACCTATGGGTATCACTTTGCTTTATTAAAAAACATATTGCTGAATTTCAAACTATAAATGCCCACCATTCTTATTTAACTCGTAACTGTGGCAATATCTTATTACCTAAATGTAATCTCTCTCTCTTCAAAAACAGTCCGCATTATGCTGCCTTGAAGCTTTTCAATGATTTGCCTAATGACTTTAAAGACTTGCCTTTTAATTCATTTCAAAAGAAACTTAAGAAATCATTGATTGCACAATGTTTGTATATCGTTGATGATTTTATTATGTAATAATTTATTGTATTGTTTATACTTTATTTTTATATATGCTATTGTTTTTATATTTATCATGTCTGACAAATTCGACTCCTTGTAGTCTTTTGAACGTAATAAAATAATAATAATAATAATAATAACATACGGGCATGCCGATTATTCTATTGTGTTTATCAGCCTTTAGCTTAGATCTGATTAGATTTTGAGTCAAATCGGTTCAGTGGATCCTGAGATATTCAAAAAAACGTCCTCAATGTTACGTATTAACATAGGTAAAAAAATTCGGCTGATGACCAGTCCTATACTTCCCACCTAGTAAATATTTGCAAAAAATAAACACCTTTTTTTTATTATTTTTTGACTAGGCCCAAATAACCTTAGCTGTTGGTGGTCTTTAAAATACAATTTAATTTTTATTCTTTGAAAAAAGCATGGCCCTCTTTTTTGTTTGGTGATCTACTGATGGCTAGCTTAATATAGCAAAAATCATGGTTACCTTGATTTACGTACAATTTTTATTTTTTTAGTAAAATATTTTTTTTCTCAAAAACTGTACATTTTAGAGAAAAAAAATATTTACATTTTTTTCATATAATAACATCTAGAATTCATTTATATTTTTTTTACCTATGTTAATACGTGACATTGAGGACGTTTGTTTGAATATCTCAGGATCCACTGAACCGATTTGACTCAAAATCTAATCAGATCTAAGTTAAAGACTGATAAACACAATAGAACAATCGGCATGCCCGTATGTTGTTCCGTTCTTAAGATATCGAAGGCGAAAAATTGACCACACACACACACACACACACACACACATACACACACACACACACACACACACATACAGACATCAGTCAGAAAATGATCTTAAACGATTGCTAGGGTCTCAAAACGTGAAGATCTGTTAAAATCTCGAAATATTGTTTTCGGACTGAATCCATTACTTCCCTACCATAGTAGAGGTGGGAAGTAAAAAAATATAAATGAATTCTAGATGTTATAATATGAAAAAAATGTAAATATTTTTTTTCTTTAAAATGTATAGTTTTCGAGAAAAAAAAATTCGACTGATGACCAGTCCTATACTTCCCACCTAGTAAATATTTGCAAAAAATAAACACTCTTTTTTTTTATTCTTTGACTAGGCCCAAATAACCTTAGCTGTTGGTGGTCTTTAAAACACAATTTAATTTTTATTCTTTGAAAAAAGCATGGCCCTCTTTTTTGTTTGGTGATCTATTGATGGCTAGCTTAATATAGCAAAAATCATGGTTACCTTGATTTACGTACAATTTTTATTTTTTTTAGTAAAATATTTTTTTTCTCGAAAACTATACATTTTAGAGAAAAAAAATATTTACATTTTTTTCATATTATAACATCTAGAATTCATTTATATTTTTTTTTACCTATGTTAATACGTGACATTGAGGACGTTTTTTTGAATATCTCAGGATCCACTGAACCGATTTGACTCAAAATCTAATCAGATCTAAGTTAAAGGCTGATAAACACAATAGAACAATCGGCATGCCCGTATGTTGTTCCGTTCTTAAGATATCGAAGGCGAAAAATTGACCACATACACACCACACACACATACACACATACACACACACATACAGACATCAGTCAGAAAATGATCTTAAACGATTGCTAGGGTCTCAAAACGTGAAAATCTGTTAAAATCTCGAAATATTGTTTTCGGACTGAATCCATTACTTCCCTACCATAGTAGAGGTGGGAAGTAAAAATATTTTACTAAAAAAAATAAAAATTGTAGGTAAATCAAGGTAACCATGATTTTTGCTATATTAAGTTAGCCATCAGTAGATCACCAAACAAAAAAGAGGGCCATGCTTTTTTCAAAGAATAAAAATTAAATTGTGTTTTAAAGACCACCAACAGCTAAGGTTATTTGGGCCTAGTCAAAGAATAAAAAAAAAAAGTGTTTATTTTTTGCAAATATTTACTAGGTGGGAAGTATAGGACTGGTCATCAGTCGAATTTTTTGTTTAGTGATCTACTGATGGCTAGTAATATAGCAAAAATCATGGTTACCTTGATTTACGTAGGTACAATTTTTATTTTTTTTAGTAAAATATTTTTTTTCTCGAAAACTATACATGTTAGAGAAAAAAAATATTTACATTTTTTTCATATTATAACATCTAAAATTCATTTATATTTTTTACTTCCCACCTCTACTATGGTAGGGAAGTAATGGATTTAGTCCGAAAAAAATATTTCGAGATTTTAACAGATTTTCACGTTTTGAGACCCTAGCAATCGTTTAAGATCATTTTCTGAATGATGTCTGTATGTTGTGTGTGTGTGTGTGTGTGTATGTGTGTGTGTGTGTATGTGTGTGTGTATGTGGTCAATTTTTCGCCTTCGATATCTTAAGAACGGAACTACATACGGGCATGCCGATTGTTCTATTGTGTTTATCAGCCTTTAACTTAGATCTGATTAGATTTTGAGTCAAATCGGTTCAGTGGATCCTAAGATATTCAAAAAAACGTCCTCAATGTCACGTATTAACATAGGTAAAAAAAATATAAATGAATTCTAGATGTTATAATATGAAAAAAATGTAAATATTTTTTTTCTCTAAAATGTATAGTTTTCGAGAAAAAAAATATTTTACTAAAAAAAATAAAAATTGTACGTAAATCAAGGTAACCATGATTTTTGCTATATTAAGTTAGCCATCAGTAGATCACCAAACAAAAAAGAGGGCCATGCTTTTTTCAAAGAATAAAAATTAAATTGTGTTTTAAAGACCACCAACAGCTAAGGTTATTTGGGCCTAGTCAAAGAATAAAAAAAAGAGTGTTTATTTTTTGCAAATATTTACTAGGTGGGAAGTATAGGACTGGTCATCAGTCGAATTTTTTTTACTTATGTTATTACATGACATTGAGAACGTTTTTTTTAATATCTCAGGATCCACTGAACTAATTTGACTCAAAATCTAATCAGATCTAAGTTAAAGACTGATAAACACAATAGAACAATCGGCATGGCCGTATGTTGTTCCGTTTTTACGATATCGAAGGCGAAAAATTGACCACATACACACACACATATACACACACATATACACACACACACATACATACACACACATACACAAACGTATACACACATACAGACATCAGTCAGAAAATGATCTTAAACGATTGCTAGGGTCTCAAAACGTGAAAATCTGTTAAAATCTCGAAATATTTTTTTCGGACTAAATCCATTACTTCCCTAGCATAGTAGAGGTGGGAAGTAAAAAGAGGGCCATGCTTTTTTTCAAAGAATAAAAAAAGAGTGTTTATTTTTTGCAAATATTTACTAGGTGGGAAGTATAGGACTGGTCATCAGTCGAATTTTTTTAATCGCTTTCAACTATCCATATTAGTATACAGAGTTCACTAGTTATAGCTGTTACGTTCGTTTAGGGTGTTGTGTGTCTCAAACGACATCAAGATGGGGTATTCGACCAATCAGAATAGACCCTGACTGCAGGGCCTAGTCGCTTGTCAGGCAAAGCGGGTGTATTAAAATAATTATCCCTGAATATGTAAATGTCGACTATACTAAAGAAATAAATAATTTAACAGTAACAGTAATTGCTATATTTTGCCTGTAAATATTCTTCCTATTTGAAGATTGTTTAGCTGTTATGTTACGGCATGTAAATTTAACATTCTATCAAATACACTTTGTAATGTTGTTGTTTCGACAAATTTTTACTTTTAAATAATTTGGTTCATCCTGCAACATCACAATATCAAAAAAAAAAAACCGTATTTGTGTACTTTATAAAGAACACTCCAAAAATAGGTATCAATCGATATTTTAATTTCATAATAAATATCAGTAGGTATTATTATTTTTAATGAATTGCTAAAAATGTGAAGAACTTTTATCTAGAACAATTTTTTAGCATTTTAATGAATGAAACTTCTTATTTACTATATTTTAACACCTTTTGATTTACTTCATTATTATCTAGAATTGCGATAAAACACCACTTGATAAGTAGATAAATAATAATATTAATGTTTTCCTCAAAATAAATAGATAACATAATGTTTCGAAGTTGTGGAAGGGACATCTTAAATAAAATAAAATCAAAGTAAAAATGTTGTGATTTATCACGTAATTTTAAACTAAAAATTCGTAATTTAACTGAAAAAATAAAAATTTCGTCCAGCAACTCGAAATATTACTTCTAAAATTTCGAGATAAAAGTCGAAATTTTAAAACTTTTTCATATAATACGAAAATTTAATTTTTCGTCGTAATATTCTACTCCACGCGAATAGACACAAAAGTGGCATTTAGAGGAAAAATGTATTGACAGAGGGGAAAACTGCGGAAAATTGTCAAGGGTGGTTCCCTTACTAACATACAAAAAATCCCACCTTCCACTCCCTCTGTTTAATTTTTTATAGCGGTGAAACTACCCCCAAAAGTATTTTTGCTTGCGAAAAAAGGTCATTATCAATCTCAAAGCTGATAAAATTTCGAACAGAATGGCATATTTAAAAAAATATCTTTAATTGTTACTGAGCCTTGAGCGCGCGAAAAAGTCACCACGCGGCGTCGAAACAGAGAGAGTGAAGAGTGGGATATGTTAGTAAGGGGACCAACCTCGACAATTTTCCTCAAAATTTCCTTTTTTAATACGTTTTCTCTCTAAATGTCACTTTTGTGTATATTTTGTCTGGACTAGAACAAGTTATATGACATAGTTTGAAAATTTCGACGTTTATCTCGAAATTTTAGAAGTAATATTTCGTGTTAGGTACTGAACGGAATTTTAAATATTTGAGTTAAATAACGAATTTTTAGTTTAAAATTACGTGATAAACCACGAAATTTTAACTTTTAATTATTTTTTAAGATGACCGTTTCGTGCACGCTTTCGCATAATATAATTATTAAAAAATTAGAAAATATTCTTTTGATACGAATAAATCGTTAATGCGAACCAACTGCTTTGAACATAATTATTCAAATTACACTGTAAGCTGCTATGTAAATTGCTTATTTTTGTTAGCTTTATAAGTCATGGATCATACCTTTTGCACGTGTAAAAATCTTTATTGACCCTCCAAATTTCTAATATAATAACTTGGTGAAATGTCACGAAATTGTGTCGCGAAAATGACTTTTCTAGAATAAAACGGGCAGCTCGAACAGTTCTACATGCCCTAACGTATCTAGAGCGTATGCTACATTTAACCTACTCGGTCAGATGCCTGTGGATTAATAGAGTCCAAACAGTGCTTCGCGTGCTGTGAAAATATAATTTTTGTGAGGTAGACCTACTACAATACCCGGACGCTTACAAGTCAATAATTAAAAATATTTTTGCTTTTTTCGGGGCCCGTTTGCGGTTTTTGGCGGAGGCGGCGCGATTTCCCTGATTTTGTAGGGGCAGTGTGAATTTGCGGAGGGGTCGTCTGCCTGCTCCCCGCAGTTCCACCGCTGTCCGCCCTCGCACCACTCGCTTTTACCTTTGTTTTATTTCTATGACTGAAGTAACGCATTATTTTTGAAGTTTTGGTATTTAAATTTTGGTAAACACCGATAAACACTAAACCCGGACATTTTAACATTGGAAATGTTTATGTTCGTATATGGGGGCAGAGTTACGAGTTTTCGTTCAAGGCCAAAAGACAACGGTGTCGCGATCAAGTGAGGAGCAATCATACAAAATTGAACAAATGCAATTTTTTCGAAATGTGTTTTATATCATGTCTAGTTAATTGAGAGGTATTTGTGACGATCTGCGGTGTTATTTTTGAGCAAATGTTAATAAATACTGTAGAAAAATCCATTTAAAAGTTAAGTAATCAAGCCAAAGTGAACGCGTATATAACAGAAGAATAATAGGGTTATTCCTGACAAAACTAAACAGTGCATTGATAAATATTGTGTGTATAATAAACAGTTAATTATGTTTCATATATGCTGTTATCATTTCCAATGTCCTCGATGGTTGCAAGGATTGCGAAATCTGTGAATTTTTCAATTCCGGACGAGTCTCAAAGTCCGGATGTTTAGGACGAATCCGTACGTATGGCCGGCCTAGTTATATTTAGCTGTCATCGTATTCGAATCTGAATACATTGGTGATGAGAGTACATTATTTATGTTCGTCTTGATTTCTCAAACGATTTGAGGAAATTCGGCAGTTATAGAACACCCTGAGAGGTATAAAGAGTTTATTAATTTAGTATCAAAATGTTCTCACGAAAGATAACTCGTATATTTCCGGTGAAATGTGTATGGCAGGCAGAACCGGAATTTGATAGCGCACTTAGTAAACTGCTATAGCATTTTGCATGTTTGCAAGTGCGTAATAAACGTTGAACTCTCAGTAAGCAAAAATCGATTTTTTTTAAGAATTCAAACATCAAAAGAGTACAGTATAAAAACATTTATAGCAAAAAAATGCTTTTATACTGTACTATACTTTTGACTTGTGAATTCTTAAAAAAAAATCGATTTTTGCTTACTGGTGTTGCGGATTGGTATCGGTTTCGTTTCAGTATCAGTGACTAAACTGAAACCGAGTTCCATATTTTCTACGAGACCGAGATTTACATTATTTGTAGCTCTCGGTCTCGGTCGAGACTCATTTTCCAATTTTTTTTTTATAAATTGATAATGAGAATTAATATTGTTTCTCTTGTAACAATTATTAGTTGAAAACATAACAATTAATAATAGGTACTTATAAAGTTGCCTTTTGATATAATGTACACATTAAACATTATTTTTTTACTTCCCACCTCTACTATGGTAGGGAAGTAATGGATTCAGTCCGAAAACAATATTTCGAGATTTTAACAGATTTTCACGTTTTGAGACCCTAGCAATCGTTTAAGATCATTTTCTGACTGATGTCTGTATGTGTGTGTGTATGTGTGTATGTGTGTATGTGTGTATGTGTGTGTGTGTGTATGTGGTCAATTTTTCGCCTTCGATATCTTAAGAACGGAACAACATACGGGCATGCCGATTGTTCTATTGTGTTTATCAGCCTTTAACTTAGATCTGATTAGATTTTGAGTCAAATCGGTTCAGTGGATCCTGAGATATTCAAAAAAACGTCCTCAATGTCACGTATTAACATAGGTAAAAAAAAATATAAATGAATTCTAGATGTTATAATATGAAAAAAATGTAAATATTTTTTTTCTCTAAAATGTATAGTTTTCGAGAAAAAAAATATTTTACTAAAAAAAATAAAAATTGTACGTAAATCAAGGTAACCATGATTTTTGCTATATTAAGCTAGCCATCAATAGATCACCAAACAAAAAAGAGGGCCATGCTTTTTTCAAAGAATAAAAATTAAATTGTGTTTTAAAGACCACCAACAGCTAAGGTTATTTGGGCCTAGTCAAAGAATAAAAAAAAGAGTGTTTATTTTTTGCAAATATTTACTAGGTGGGAAGTATAGGACTGGTCATCAGTCGAATTTTTTTATTTTAAAGTTCATTTTTGATAAAATGTTTCATTCTTAGTGAAGTTAAAATGTGAATTGAAAAATATTTTTCCAGAAAATGATCTTCCGAAAAATAAAAAAAATTTACAAAATATATTAAAAAATGTCTGCTATAAATTGCAAATAAATTGCAAATAAACTAAGAATTTATACATAGTTCAGTCAATGAGTGCTCACAAGGGAAATGTGGATGGAAAAGTCGAAAGCAGAAAATTTGACTTAGGAACTTTGTTTGGACTAGTTAGGAGATAAACATACTAAAAGTCCTTACCCCTCCGAAGTACGCCCGAGGAGGGCGGGCACAAAGAAGGTCCCGTTTTTTGGTTTTTTGCTTTTATCTCGAAAACGGTGCGCCGTACGAAATTTTGTTGTACTACTTACATAATGAAAGCTGATAAAATTCTCTACAGCTTTAACTTTCATACTTTTTATCTATCTCCATTCTTTGCCTAGCTATGAGCTTCGAAAAACGGCCGATTTTCAAAAATGTGTTAAATTCTCTGTAGCATACTGTAACAATACGAATTTTCCAAAATCATTTCTTATTGCTCATCTACCTTATTAAAAAATGAATTATTTAATTCGCTGCCTCTTTGGGCGTGACGGGCCTGGTTGTGGTTCCTCAGCGTTTGTCTCTTCTTCTTTCTCCTCATCTGTCGAATCTACGGCTTAATTTCTTAGATATAAACTAATTAATAATTAATAATTAATTTTTGTATTATTATTTTTTTAGCTCGATTCTGAAGAAAATCCAAATCCGGATCGAAACGTCAATTATTTGAATTTTTTGTTGTAATTTTTTGTTAATACATTGTCTGAAAAATTGGTCGAGAATTTTATTCATTGATATTATTGGGAGTTTTATCCAGTTTAAAAGTAAACTGTTTCCGCCTTCACCGCGTGGAGGTACTCCCAGCTTGTTATTTTTTAATAGTGTGTGGGTGTTTTTAATAGTGTGGAAGAGCAATTAGAAATGATTTTGGAAAATTCGTATTGTTACAATGTGCTACAGAGAATTTAACACATTTTTGAAAATCGGCCCTTTTTCGAAGCTCATAGCTAGGCAAAGAATGGAGATAGATAAAAAGTGTGAAAGTTAAAGCTGTAGAGAATTTTATCAGCTTTCATTATGTACTACAACAAAATTTCGTACGACGCACCGTTTTCGAGATAAAAGCAAAAAACCAAAAAACGAGACCTTCTTTGTGCCCCCCCCCCCCCTCGGGCGTACCTCGGAGGGGTAAGGACTTTTAGTATGTTTATCTCCTAACTAGTCCAAACAAAGTTCCTAAGTCAAACGTTCTGCTTTCGACTTTTCCATCCACAAATTATTCGTTGCTTAAGCTAACACTGTATACATGCTCAAGCAACTATTTGCGCAATTTAACTAAATAGCGAAAAATGTCTTATACAAAAGTCATTAATTGTATTCAAATGATTTATGATCGAAAAGTCATTTCTTGTTTACAGGTGCTCAGTTTAATGAGGATGCGCGCTACAATACTTTCATATTTTAAATATAACACCCTGTATTTTTCTCTAATATTTAACAGAACATCTTTTGTAGGATCACAAATAGTTCATTTGGATCGTTTTATTTAGATTTTTTTAAAACACTGTACCTATCTAGATGCCAAAATTTTCACAAAATACGTAGTAATAAAATAAATATCTTCTCATATTCATCGTTGTTCTCATTTACACTGTATTTACGCTGCATTTTGTCGTTCGACCAAAACTGTCAGGCTTCGGGCACAATCTTTTTGTGCCTGAAGCCTGACGGGCTGAACTGCAGTCCACAATGGAGGAGTACCATTGTGGACAGTTCAGCCATACCTGGAGGTGTTCAAGAATCAAGGTACATTATTACATACATAAAGTTATGTTACTTATGACTTCAGTTGAGTGTAGTTTACAATAATTATTATTTATTCATAGAGAAGGTTTTTTTAAGCGTTAGCAATTAATAACTTGGTGATTAGACTATAGAAATTAATGGTCTTTTCAAATTGGAATTTCAGAATGAATATGAACTCAAAATCTTTGGCGTTCCTTCTGGGACATCAGATCAGTTATTCAAACATGACATAATAGATTATGGCAGAAAAGTACTTAATAATAAGTAGCCATATAATAATAATGTGTGTATCAGATAGCTATATCAGTTGAAATTATAAAAATGAATATTTTCCAATTTTATGAATGAAGAAAGTTAATGGATTAAATTAGAAGCTGATAAATTCAATCATAATTAATAAATAAATGATAAGAGTATTTATTGATAACGATACCGAAATACCTTGAAATGAAATTATTTTTATTTATATGTAAGTATTCTAAATGTGAATTACGTAAAGAGAAGTGCAACAGTCATAATGCAAGTTGATAATTTTCAAATTTTATCAGTGCTTCATTGGAAAAAGAACTGGATTCGAGGTATTTTTTCTCCTTTTGTTATCACATAATCGTGTTTTCGTTTCATTGTTCTTGCTGCATTTATCTTGCTTTTGGTTTAGTAGTAGGGGTGAGCGGGCGATGGGACTGGGAGTCTATTAAAGAAAATGTAAAAAAGACAAGAAGTTGTAGGTAGGTACTTATTATTTTTACTGCGGTATTTTTGGCTAACTACTTTGGTTATTTAACAACAATTTTAAATGTACAAAGAATTAAAATGGACAAAATATTTTCTTGCAAAAAGTTTTTTTGGGAGTCAAAAAAATTTTATTCTGTTCATTTCGAATGATTTCAGTGTCAGAAATTCTTGAATCATTGAATAGTGCGTAAGTTTAGTGTGGAACAATCCATATAAAAAATTCCAAATCATCCTGCGTTCAGAATGCTCGGACAAGTCAACATTACTTTTTTAACACGGATATTTTTTGATAGTCGCCTTTTTTATCCACACTTCTTTCCGAAATGACGTCATCGTCTATTTTTAATGGCACCTTCATAATTTTTTGCAGGTTTGGATAGTTTTAAGAAAATTCAAAAAAATGCGAGATAGCTGCGGAAACTTTAGCAGTTTATTTGAAACAAAATATGAATAACAGGGCGGTGGTAAAAAAGACGACTATCAAAAAAGATGTGCGTTAAAAAATTTAGATGGACCTGCGTCTGAGGACTTTGGCCGCAGGGCTCCATTTAACCGCCCGTTGTTATTACGCCGCATACCGTGCGCACAACATTCGCGCTCTAAAAGCGGAGCATCCCTTCAAGGACAGTGGTAGTGAATATGTACGTGTATATCTATAATGATCTGCGTGACAGCCAGCGATAGAATAAATTATAATTTAAACAAGCCGTGAGGTGGGTCGTTTATTAGGACTAAAGTGCGACCCTTGAGGTCCACACGACGAACTTCCCAGTTTGATAAATATTTAATAATAATAATTAAATTAGATATTACACAGAAAAGTAATCATTTTAATCATTAAAACATCAATAAATAAAAAAAAAAAAAAAAAAAAAAACGGCTGAACCGATTTTTATAAAATTTATGTCGGATCAAAATGACGTTAACACGCCTCGATTGACACCCTTACGAAGTCGATATAATTTTTTATTCGCGAGATATTGTGTAAAATCTACTTTTTTGGAGGTTATTCGCTTAAGAAAAAAGAACGGCTGAACCGATTTTAAAAAAATTCCTTTCAGATCATATTTACGTTCATACGCGTCGATTGGCACCCCAACGTAGTCGATATCATTTTTCGTTCTCGAGATTTCGTCTTAGAAAGAAATGGACACATACATACGTACGTACGTACGTACATACGTACACACACACACACACAGACATCTTTCTAAAAGTAGTGTAAAAATAGTGTAGTGACCTTGAAACATAAAAATTTTTTTTCCTTTTTGATTTCGATTTTCGGACCCATTACAATAACTTCCAATGGGAAGTTAAAAAACTAAACAAGCCGTGAGGTGGGTCGTTTATTAGGACTAAAGTGCGACCCTTGAGGTCCACACGACGAACTTCCCAGTTTGATAAATATTTAATAATAATAATTAAATTAGATATTACACTGAAAAGTAATCATTTTAATCATTAAAACATCAATAATTAAAAAAAAAAAAAAAAAAAAAACGGCTGAACCGATTTTTATAAAATTTATGTCGGATCAAAATGACGTTAACACGCCTCGATTGACACCCTTACGAAGTCGATATAATCTTTTATTCGCGAGATATTGTGTAAAATCTACTTTTTTGGAGGTTATTTGGTTAAGAAAAAAGAACGGCTGAACCGATTTTAAAAAAATTCCTTTCAGATCATATTTACGTTAATACGCGTCGATTGGCACCCCAACGTAGTCGATATCATTTTTCGTTCTCGAGATTTCGTCTTAGAAAGAAATTGACACATACATACGTACGTACGTACGTACGTACATACGTACACACACACACACACACACACACACAGACATCTTTCTAAAAGTAGTGTAAAAATAGTGTAGTGACCTTGAAACATAAAAATTTTTTTTCCTTTTTGATTTCGATTTTCGGACCCATTACAATAACTTCCAATGGGAAGTTAAAAACACGCTTTAATGGACTAAAAAATAAAAAATAATTAATTTTATTGTAAAAAAGCGGGGGACGCTTTGTATCATAATTTCATACTACCCCACGCTTTTTTACAATAAAATTATTTGTTTTTTACTTTTTAGTTCATTAAAGCGCGTTCTTTAGTTTTTTTAAATTATAATTTATTTTTATTTTTTCAGTCCTGGAGATCCTGGTCAGGATAATGGGACAAACTTATTGAATTATTGTATTGTCATCGGTTCTTGATAAGTGTGCAAAGTTTCAGTTCAATATCTGAAGTTTTTTGCTTTTTTTTAGTCCTAGAGATCCTGGTCAGGATAATGGGACACACTTACTGAATTATTGTATTGTCATCGGTCCTTGATAAGTGTGCAAAGTTTCAGTTCAATCTGAAGTTTTTTGCTTTTTTTTTAGTCCTGGAGATCCTGGTCAGGATAATGGGACAAACTTATTAAATTATTGTATTGTCATCGGTTCTTGATAAGTGCAGTGCAAAGTTTCAGTTCAATCTGAAGTTTTGAAGTGGGTGAAAATCGCGTTCTAAGAATCCGTTACTTAGATACAAACAAACATACATACAGATGGAACTAATATAAGCGTGTTAAAAAGATAGTCAGTAGTCACAAAATAAAAAAAAAGAAAACTTGTTTGTGTAATGCTGTTATATTCTTAAACA
>JBDIXK010000166.1:0-16414 GCA_039654895.1 Mongoloraphidia duomilia
ATTTTAAATTTTTCTGGTATACATTTAAAGACAAAAATTTAGGATTTATACAAAAACCGACTTTTTGAGAAACCGGTATTCGAATTCCAGATTTCCAAAAAAAAACCGGTTTTAGCCGGTTTTCGAATTTTTGTCAAAAAAAATAAAATAGGGAAAAATATTTTATTTAATTTATATAAAATAACAAAAAACCAAATCAATATCAAAGTCAAAATATAAAAAAATATAAGGATTACACATTAATTATCTAAAAATGAAATTAAAGTTATTATATAAATATTTTTGAAGGTTATATTACAATTTTATTATTTTAACTATTAATATTAATGTAATTTAAAGAAATCTACACATTTTTTAAGAATTTTGAAAAAACAAGCATATCTTCTCTAATTCTGAAGCTTGATAAAGACATAATTTATGTCGAAACGTTGCGAAAGAAAATATGGATTATTTTAACACCCTGTGTTTTATTTAAGATCCCATTAGACAGAAGTCAGAACTTTTTATTTTACATGTGTTGAGTTAATTTAATATTAATATTAATAAGTTATTGGAAAGTAAACCAACGAAACGTTGTAAATTTTGAAAATTTAGCATCAACTCATTTTTTACCCCAGTTCCCGATAACTTATTAATATTAATATTTTTATTTTACATTAATTTTTGAGAGAAGAAATTTATATAATAAAATTAAAGTGCATAATGCACAAGCACCGGCCAACGCAACTCGCAACGTTGAAAAAATGTGTCTGCTGCCCATTGCATAGAATGAATAGCAAATCAAATAAGTTAAAAATTAATTTTTACATAATAATTTGAATTCTTTTAAACCAGTTTTTTACTTCCCACCTCTACTATGGTAGGGAAGTAATGGATTCAGTCCGAAAACAATATTTCGAGATTTTAACAGATTTTCACGTTTTGAGACCCTAGCAATCGTTTAAGATCATTTTCTGACTGATGTCTGTATGTGTGTGTGTATGTGTGTATGTGTGTGTGTGTGTATGTGGTCAATTTTTCGCCTTCGATATCTTAAGAACGGAACAACATACGGGCATGCCGATTGTTCTATTGTGTTTATCAGCCTTTAACTTAGATCTGATTAGATTTTGAGTCAAATCGGTTCAGTGGATCCTGAGATATTCAAAAAAACGTCCTCAATGTCACGTATTAACATAGGTAAAAAAAAATATAAATGAATTTTAGATGTTATAATATGAAAAAAATGTAAATATTTTTTTTCTCTAAAATGTATAGTTTTCGAGAAAAAAAATATTTTACTAAAAAAAATAAAAATTGTACGTAAATCAAGGTAACCATGATTTTTGCTATATTAAGCTAGCCATCAATAGATCACCAAACAAAAAAGAGGGCCATGCTTTTTTCAAAGAATAAAAATTAAATTGTGTTTTAAAGACTACCAACAGCTAAGGTTATTTGGGCCTAGTCAAAGAATAAAAAAAAAGAGTGTTTATTTTTTGCAAATATTTACTAGGTGGGAAGTATAGGACTGGTCATCAGTCGAATTTTTTAATTTAAAAACCGATTTTCAAATGTGACAAATTTATTTTAAAAACCGTCAAACCCTAGACAAAATCGCACAGAAAATTTATATTTGTTACTGCTGTTGTACCAGTATCAGATAACCCACGTTAGAAAAAAGACCAGGTATATTGTGGTCACATTCGGATTAGTGAGACTTTTTATTTAATACGATTTTATTATTTGTAAAAACATACCGTGTCCATTTATAATTTTTTTTATATCTAATGTAAATAATTTAGAATTTTTAGATCAAGAAATTTTATTTAAAAATGATTTCAAAAAATGAAAATCTTTTTTTAAACATTTAGAAGACTACACGTACCCGTGGATTCACCCATGTATATTTCGATTTATGATTTATTATCCCTGTCTTTTCGCTCGAATTTTATTAATATATTACTCACTCGCTTCGCTCGTTCGCTCGAAAATTATTAATACATTACTTACACGCTTCGTTCGAATTGTATTAATACATTACTCACTCGTTTCGCTCGGATTTTATTAATACATTACTCACTCGCTTCGTTCGTTCGTTCGAATGGCAACATTGAGGAAGCACGGTCCCTCCTGAAAAATTTCATTATTGCCATGTACAGCCCGTAAGACTTCTTGTAAATTTTTGCTGGTTTTCGGAGCATACCCGAACAAGGCACACTAACGTTTCCGTTTCTCTACAGTTCAAGAATGTACTTTTCGTTGACAACTTGTCGGGAAGCGTTGCACCACAAACAAGACCGAAGTCTGGAGTGCATACCGCCGACCGATGATGCGTTTGAAGAGCACATGAAGAGAGCATCGCTGCGAGCGCAGAAATTTTTACAGGCTGTGGAGACTCAGCAACAAATTCTCCTGGGGATCGAAGTTGGCAAAAGGAAGATGAAAGATGGATCCCTATGTGGCGAACCACGCCGGTCGCCGCCAAAGTCTGTGACCTTAAGCGGCGCAAGTGCAAATCACAATGCAGGGGCAACTGCAGCTGCAAACGTAGAAATGCCATCTGCAGTAAACGGTGCACATGCACGTGCCAATCTGCTATGATTGAGTAGTAGAATTTTTCATATTGTACGACCATTTGCACTTACGCCCTTATATTTCACCCCTATAAGCGGGCTGGTGGAGGTTTCGGAGGTAGTCTGAGAGCCGTCTTGTATGAAACTGAGTGAGCTGAATCCAATGAGACTACCCCGAGGGCTGTCCGAGGATCGGATGCTGAGTTACAGACGTTTTGCCCCTGAAAGTTACGCAACCACTCTGTCTAGAAGCCCGGTCGCGGGGCCCAAAATGGCTCCACTTCTTAAAGTGAAGATATGGGTCCGACGAACATTCGTACCGAGTGGCATCTTAAACACATGTTTGCAAAATTTCAACGCAATCGGATAACGGGAACTAGGTGAAAAATCAGTCGCAAGATTTGAAGATATACGGGGTTAAGCTAAATAAAACCGTTTGAAAATAATGGCCTTCGCTGAATTGATTTGAAATAAATAAAAATAAATAATTGTTTGAATTTCAAATTAACTGAATACTTTAAATAGGTACTGTAGCAATTTGCTATTGCGAGCCCCTAAAAATAAAATTATTTCGAGCCTATGGAGTATTATTTCATTTATAGGATTTTAACATGTGGACCTTTGCGACGATAGATGACGTCAAGGCATACTGACCAGCAACTGAGGACACGAGTCTTACAAACTTGAACAGAAATTAACAAGACTCTGTGGATATGATCTCTATAAGTGCGTGAGATGAGAGTGTATTTTTTGATGTATAAAAGAGAGAACGCAAATAGTTCTGCGAAGAAAGATTCTGATTTTTTGGTACACTTTTGTACGTCGACAGACGAGGTCTGGCGACCGTATCAGGCACATCGGTCTATAAAACAATTAAAATAAAATGATTGATTATGCTGGCGAATAAAATACTTTTTATTTTGGGATTTTGGATTTGGATTAGTACCTTTCGTTTTGGAGCTGTATTTGTTTAGTCTTGGATTTTGGATTCGGCGTTGTTTCCTGCTTCGATTCCTGTATTGATCGACCTTCCTAGTTTTCCTAATTCCCGAAAATTGATTTATTTTCCGTATTTCCATTGTTGGATTATTGTTTTCGATTTAGTTAGCTTACCGTGCAAGATAAACCATAAAGAAGTCAAGCGCTTCTCCACGTTTAGGGATTATAGGTTTCTGCTTTTGGATTTCCTTGTGGTTGTGTTGATTCTGGAATACGGGAATAATTTTATTTATTCCAGAAATTTTGAAGATTTTGCAATTATCCCGAAATTTTTAATATTCGCTATCATAAGTGACGACGCATAAAATATCCCAGAATATTATCATGTGTCTATCACAGTGGGATAGATATGGTACTACAATATATCCCGAAAATATTAAGGGATAAAATCTAATATTCTATGAACGTCTTACATTTCTGAATGTCTACCACTCTGCGTAGTACTGAGTCAATTTAGATATTTACGTCAGAATGAAAATGATAAATAGTGCGTCGATTGTATTCCTGTAGGATTTCTTGCACTACATTGGGAATTTTCCGGAATATTTTGAATCTTATTATGAATTAAGTTTAGATTCCACGTCGCCAGTTTCGCCGATTTTAAAATATTTATGTCCCGAATCCTATGCAATGTATTTTTTCGGGCACAGGAATTTCCGTACAGGCACGGATTAAGTGTGAAATGGATGTGTTGAGAGTTGTGAGGATGTGTTGAGAGTTGTAAAGATTTTGTGTTGAGAGTTATGAAGATTTTGAGGTGAGAATTATGAAGATTTTGCGTTGAGAATTCCGCTTAGCGTTTACGATGGAATGAGTAGGTTGTTGTGAGGCTTCGAGGCCTGTTAAATCGGGATTTTTGTCTCGATTGTTGGAAGTTTCGTGGGGCCTGTGATGGCAGTGCCGCTTTTATTTTTTGTATCTCGACTGCTGAGTGTCCCGATTTTGTGTTCGTAATCTGATGTTTTTGGCCTTTTGGGTTGAGTTGTCGTGTGGTATTGGCCTTTGAAATCGCCTAGGATTTTATTCTGTTTGTCTTGCTAGGGAGGTAACAGCGTTGGGCCTGGAATTAATATAACTGTGAATATTTTTCGGACCTCTATCGGCCAACGTGGTTATCGTCTACGAATTATCCCTAACTGTGGCCACTCTCTCTGTCTCAGTTTGAACGATCTGAGACTTACACAGTGTGGCCCTATAAGTTCTGGCGCCCTTCGATCTCTCGGTCGGTATCTGGCCCACTAATTTATTATCAGTCGAGTGTTCGGCTATAGTTAGGTGATCCTGAGTGTAGAGGTGAATTCATATTAAATTAAATTATTATGGGGCACGAGTCATTGTGTGCATTCACATTTTGTGTTGTTTTAAGTGTCGAGTGGTAGGTGGTTGGGTTTTTTATTGTCCATTATGGGCTTTTCCTGTACTTGGATTTAGAGGCTGCTTCCCAAAAACAAGTGCGATTATACAACTAGTAAATAATTTTTGTTCTCAGACCCATGACCCCGCGCCTGCTGTAGCTAGCCGCGCAGCCGATTAAATTCGGGTCAGATGAGGAATAGCACAGGCTACAAAGTGGCGCCCAACGTGGGGCCTTTAAAAATGGGGCAGTCCGATTCAAAGTTGGCTGAAAAAAAAAAAAAAGTTTTGATTGTTGAAAATGGTGACTTTCGTTTTTATTGTTTTGACATTCGTTTTTATTTTGGCGTTCGTTATGTTGTTAGCCGTTGTTATGTTTTTGGCGAATGTTGTTTTTAACGATTGTTATTTTTTGTTATTATTTTGAGCATTGGTTTTAGCTTTTGTCTTTAGCACTCGTCCTTTTCTTTTGGAGGAAACATGAAGTTTCGCAATATTCAAGTTTAGTAAGGAGTCAGCATCCAATTTTAATGCTTCCTTTTGTCAAGATATCAGTTATATGTTGATGAATGAACAGAGTTAGGCCATCCGTGGAATTTTTGAGTCCGTGAGGGATTTATGCTCAGTTCCTGGTTAGGTGTTGCTGGCTGTGAATAACTCGTTTATTTCGAAGCTAACGTAGTTTCATTGCATTGCAACCGCGTGCTGGATTTGTTTCTTGACAAATTTGTGGAAGTATTGAAGCGTTTTAGTTGTGTATAGTTGTGACCTTGCTTTATCGACTAGGTGCAATGTGATGTCAAGTATGTTGCAGGTCTGCAGTATAGTTTCGAGATGTTTTCGCTTATCTTTTCGCTTATTGTTTTGTTTATGATCGCGCTGTGGTGCGCAAGAGGAGATTTGTGAATTGTGTGGAAATTGCGAATTGTATGAGGATTGTGAATTTTGATGCGTCGACGGCCAAGGGGAATCCGTTGGTGACTTGGTTCCCAACGTCGATGTGACCGAGGTTCGGTTGACCGCTGCGCATATAAGAGTTTTTTGATACGTTGCCGGCCGAGGGGAATCCATTGGTGACTTAGTTCCCAATGTCGATGTGACCGAGGTTTCGGTTGTCGTGTCGTTTATGGTCTCGCTTAACGTTTAGGTTATTGTGCCGCTTATCGTTTCGAGAGTGTTTCGTTTATCGTTTGGGACTGGTGTTCCGTTTATGTTGTAACCGTGCGATCGACATAGTGCAGTGTTGCCGTCGAGTATGTTGCATGGTTGCGTTATGGTTTTTGTGAGGGTTTGGAACTATGGTGTTCCGTTTATCGTTGTGGCTGTGCGATCGACAAAGTGCAGTGTTGCCGTCGAGTATGTTGCAGGGCCACATTATTGTTTGGGTTGTCGTTTGGGACTTTGGAGTTCCGTTTATTGCTGTAGCCGTGCGATTGACAATGTGCATTGTTACCGTCTGAGATATTGCATGGTTGCATTTTCTTTTCGCTTATTGCTTGTGACCCTGGTTTTCGTTTATTTGTTGAGACCATCTGTTGTTTGCGAACTTCATGATTTTAAATTGAAGCTGGACTTCAGCTCCAACCCTAATTTAGTGGGTGAAGAAAAGAGTTGTGTTGTAAAGAGTGTGTCTAAGTCGGAGTCATGTGAAGGACCTCAAGCCCTATAATGTTGAGTCTTCCGAATCCTCAGAGGACGATTCCGACTAATTTATTCTATTCTTCTTGGCTCGCGAAAAATGCTCTCATGTTCGCATTTTTCTACCAGGGAGAGGGAGAGTGTAGCAATTTGCTATTGCGAGCCCCTAAAAATAAAATTATTTCGAGCCTATGGAGTATTATTTCATTTATAGGATTTTAACATGTGGACCTTTGCGACGATAGATGACGTCAAGGCATACTGACCAGCAACTGAGGACACGAGTCTTACAAACTTGAACAGAAATTAACAAGACTCTGTGGATATGATCTCTATAAGTGCGTGAGATGAGAGTGTATTTTTTGATGTATAAAAGAGAGAACGCAAATAGTTCTGCGAAGAAAGATTCTGATTTTTTGGTACACTTTTGTACGTCGACAGACGAGGTCTGGCGACCGTATCAGGCACATCGGTCTATAAAACAATTAAAATAAAATGATTGATTATGCTGGCGAATAAAATACTTTTTATTTTGGGATTTTGGATTTGGATTAGTACCTTTCGTTTTGGAGCTGTATTTGTTTAGTCTTGGATTTTGGATTCGGCGTTGTTTCCTGCTTCGATTCCTGTATTGATCGACCTTCCTAGTTTTCCTAATTCCCGAAAATTGATTTATTTTCCGTATTTCCATTGTTGGATTATTGTTTTCGATTTAGTTAGCTTACCGTGCAAGATAAACCATAAAGAAGTCAAGCGCTTCTCCACGTTTAGGGATTATAGGTTTCTGCTTTTGGATTTCCTTGTGGTTGTGTTGATTCTGGAATACGGGAATAATTTTATTTATTCCAGAAATTTTGAAGATTTTGCAATTATCCCGAAATTTTTAATATTCGCTATCATAAGTGACGACGCATAAAATATCCCAGAATATTATCATGTGTCTATCACAGTGGGATAGATATGGTACTACAATATATCCCGAAAATATTAAGGGATAAAATCTAATATTCTATGAACGTCTTACATTTCTGAATGTCTACCACTCTGCGTAGTACTGAGTCAATTTAGATATTTACGTCAGAATGAAAATGATAAATAGTGCGTCGATTGTATTCCTGTAGGATTTCTTGCACTACATTGGGAATTTTCCGGAATATTTTGAATCTTATTATGAATTAAGTTTAGATTCCACGTCGCCAGTTTCGCCGATTTTAAAATATTTATGTCCCGAATCCTATGCAATGTATTTTTTCGGGCACAGGAATTTCCGTACAGGCACGGATTAAGTGTGAAATGGATGTGTTGAGAGTTGTGAGGATGTGTTGAGAGTTGTAAAGATTTTGTGTTGAGAGTTATGAAGATTTTGAGGTGAGAATTATGAAGATTTTGCGTTGAGAATTCCGCTTAGCGTTTACGATGGAATGAGTAGGTTGCTGTGAGGCTTCGAGGCCTGTTGAATCGGGATTTTTGTCTCGATTGTTGGAAGTTTCGTGGGGCCTGTGATGGCAGTGCCGCTTTTATTTTTTGTATCTCGACTGCTGAGTGTCCCGATTTTGTGTTCGTAATCTGATGTTTTTGGCCTTTTGGGTTGAGTTGTCGTGTGGTATTGGCCTTTGAAATCGCCTAGGATTTTATTCTGTTTGTCTTGCTAGGGAGGTAACAGCGTTGGGCCTGGAATTAATATAACTGTGAATATTTTTCGGACCTCTATCGGCCAACGTGGTTATCGTCTACGAATTATCCCTAACTGTGGCCACTCTCTCTGTCTCAGTTTGAACGATCTGAGACTTACACAGTGTGGCCCTATAAGTTCTGGCGCCCTTCGATCTCTCGGTCGGTATCTGGCCCACTAATTTATTATCAGTCGAGTGTTCGGCTATAGTTAGGTGATCCTGAGTGTAGAGGTGAATTCAAATTAAATTAAATTATTATGGGGCACGAGTCATTGTGTGCATTCACATTTTGTGTTGTTTTAAGTGTCGAGTGGTAGGTGGTTGGGTTTTTTATTGTCCATTATGGGCTTTTCCTGTACTTGGATTTAGAGGCTGCTTCCCAAAAACAAGTGCGATTATACAACTAGTAAATAATTTTTGTTCTCAGACCCATGACCCCGCGCCTGCTGTAGCTAGCCGCGCAGCCGATTAAATTCGGGTCAGATGAGGAATAGCACAGGCTACAGTACATAATATTAAAAATAATTAGATAATTGTAAGATAAAACTATAGAAGTAGTTCTACGTCTTCGGTTGCGGCACAACCTTAATTACTGTGCCCCTTGTCATTTTTAACACGCTTATATTAGCTTCACCTGTATGCTTGCTTGCTTGCGGGCTTGTGTGTTTGTCAGTTTGTAACCGACTTCTTTGAACTTGATTTTGACCAACTTTGAACGGTCAGATTTGGTTTAAACTTTGCACACTTATCAAGGACCGACGACAATACAATAATTTAATAAGTTTGTCCCATTATCCTGACCAGAATCTCCAGGACTAAAAAAAAAAAAGCAAAAAACTTCAGATTGAACTGAAACTTTGCACACTTATCAAGGACCGGTTACAATACAATAATTCCATAAGTTTGTCCCATTATCCTGACCAGGATCTCCAGGACTAAAAAAAAAAAAAGCAAAAAACTTCAGATTGAACTGAAACTTTGCACACTTATCAAGGACCGATTACAATACAATAATTCCATAAGTTTGTCCCATTATCCTGACCAGGATCTCCAGGACTAAAAAAAAAAGCAAAAAACTTCAGATTGAACTGAAACTTTGCACACTTATCAAGGACCGATTACAATACAATAATTCCATAAGTTTGTCCCATTATCCTGACCAGGATCTCCAGGACTATAAAGCAAAAATAAATTATAATTTAAAAAAACTAAAAAACACGCTTTAATGAACTAAAAAGTAAAAAATAATTAATTTTATTGTAAAAAAGCGTGGGGTGCTTTGTATCATATTTTCATACTACCCCACGCTTTTTTACAATAAAATTAATTATTTTTTACTTTTTAGTTCATTAAAGCGTGTTTTTTAGTTTTTTTAAATTATAATTTATTCTTTGTATTAATTTCAAGCGTAAATAACCAACCCGATTATTACAATTGTTTGTTAAAAAAATAGTACGGATCAACCGCACTGAAATTACTCGCTGAATTGCCTCAACCGCGGTTTTCATAAACTACCCCTTCTGAATTTTTCCGAAACAAATGAATGGCAGCATTTTGTAGGGATAATAACGAAATACCGATTTTTGGAATATAATTGAAATCATTTGAACCGTTTTCAAGAATATCGCAATTTTTGATTTTAGTTCATCAATAAATTATCCCTTCTGGATTTTTTGGAAACAAATGAATGATGGCATATTGTAGGGTCATTAATGACATTTCGGCTTATGAAACATGATCAAAATTGTTAGAACCATTTTCTAGAAAAGCGCAATTTTCTATTTTTGTTCGTCAGTAACTACCCTTATTTAAAGTAGAAGGAAGAAAATAAGGGAAAAAAACCTGAGCAATCCCCTGACAGGTGTATCAGCTAGACCGCTCCACATACAAACGAACGCACACACAAACAAACAGACATACATCCAAAACTAGTTTTTTTTGGTATCTCGAAATCGATTTTTTCGCCATGACAAAATTATTTTCACTCCTATGACCACTCGAAAGTAATTAATATATATATTAAAAATCGTGTCCATCGTGATTATAATAAAATTAAGTAAAATCGCAGGATAGTGGACAAAATAAATATTATTTTGTCCACTATCCTGCGATTTTGCTTAATTTTATTGTAATTAATATATATAAATATGATGAGAGCGCAGTTATTACTCACGGTACCTCCACTATAGACTTTAAAATAATATTATGTACTCGTACATATTCAAAATAACCTCGTCTTCTCGATAGAGCCTGATAAATGTGCCTGGTCTAAGATTCTTTCCCATATGCGTTCACGGCCAACGTCCAGCTCGGAATCAAAAAATGTCGAAAAACATAGCCAGAATCTATCTCCGTTTAGACTAGCGTAATCAGGAAAGTACAATTTGCACAATTAGGGGAATATATTACTTACAAATATACGTAAACATTTTCAAAAAATGGTGCCAAATTGTTCAGGAGGATATGAAACGTCGAGAAATTTTGGTCCGACCCCTAGGTCTCGCCATCCGACCGGCGCCAATAGTGTATCTATGTGCCAAATAAATGCCTGTCTATCTGTCTATGGCAAATAAATATAAAAAAAATCATTTAAGTATTTTGTGGCCTACAAAAAACACAGTTTGTGACTCTGTGTGTCTGTTAGTAACGCTTTTTTAACATCTAGCGTACAGCCCAAACGGCACAACCGATTTTGAAAAATATTTTTAGATGTTGATGAAAATATTATTGTCAGTAATAAAAAAATATGTACCTGGGTATATTAAATCAGCCGGAAATGAGCAAGTCAATATGACTATAGTCTATTCATTTTCAAGATAGAGTGACCTGTGTACGTGATCAGCTTTTGTCCCTTTGTTTTTTGAGTTGTGATTGGCCGGTCGAGAGAATTTCAAATTTTGCAAATGTACTGGGCCGTATTTACCTATTTATTTTGTTGTAAACCAGAGCATAAAATAACATATAAAGTAGGCGACCTAGTGCCGCCTAGTGACGAGTTTGTGCCGCCTAGTGACGAGTTTGTGCCGCCTAGTGAAAGTCGGTTGTGCCGGCGGCACAAGAGTTTGAATTTTAATTTTTCGGCATATATTGTACCTGCAGTCTGCACACTACAGTATGAGGGGTAGACGCATTTATAGACTTGCATTACTTATTGCATTCATTCATATCCTTTTTGTAGTGTCTTGCTTTTTTACTGTTTTGCTGGTTAAGATTCAAAAGACGCCACACTATAGTTTTTAGTTTTTTATTCATCAAATACCTATAATTTAATATTGCATATTTTTTAATTATCCTTGACGCTTCGCCACATTTTTTAAGTAGACCTAACTCTCGAACTCTAGTGCCGCCCAGTAAAAATTGCTTAAAATATGCTCTATTGTAAGCTGTGGGTAATTGACACTGTTGAAAAGTATTGTTTTCAAATTACTCTACCTTGGAAATGAATAGACTATAGGTATATACCTATTTCACTTTAATAGCTGGTAGCAGCCAGGGCAAATCTAAAATGTAAATGCAATGCCTTCTCAATTATTATACAAAACATCTAAATGTCGAACAGAGTGTAATTTATGAATATCGTTAAGGAAATTCGGTTGTATTCTCGAGTTACAAACAATTAGGTATAGCAATTCATATTCACTCATTTATTGAAAATAGTGCACACGATGATGAGTCACTTACATTTTAAAAACCGGTTCAATTTAAAGTTTAGACTGTACCGATACTTGAAATTGGCCCGATAACTTAAAGTTGAACCTTTGAGCGAGGAAGATAGAACAGTATTGGTATTAATACCCTACCCTAGCACTGGCATTGCCAAGTTGGGTAGGTTAAATTCCTAAGAATTTTGTATAAAAAATTGTGTATTGTGTATATTTTGGAATAAATTTATTTATTTATTTAATAAAAACAAATCAGTTTTTCCAAAAACAAGTTTTTCATGATAGTTTTTTTTAAACAACCTAAAATATTCACTTGACAACCTAGCCTGATAATATTTTTAAAATTGAATGCATGGCTACTCATAATGGTATTAAATTGTAGATATATTCTGTTCACGAGCTTTATGACTTACTAGAGCCTAATTACCTAGTAATGCAGACTTTTTCATTTATATTGTAGCTAATGTGAATTGAACTTAGAACAAAAATTAAAAATAACTCTCAAAACTTTACATTTTAAATGTAAATATAAAAAAGGAAATAAATACAACGAATTTTTTTATAATGTAAATATTTTGGAATTTTTATCTCAAAAAAATTTATTTAAAAACAATTTCATAAAAATAAAATGAAATTTTTATAATAATGTATTATTATTAGACTGTTAAATAATATTATTGTTTTCCAGTGAAACTGTCAAACAATAATACAATACTATATAGCAACTTTTGTTTTTATATCAACAGAAAATTAAATTCCCACTTTTTATTAAAAAAAAAATTTTCGGGTCGCCGTGCAAAACCCTGCCGACAATATTTGCTCATGCATGCGTTGTAGTTTTATTCTGTAAACTTAAGTTTGTTTTTGGACAAAATAAAAAATGTAACCCCTTAATGCACCCCTTAAAATAATATTTTTTTCTTAATTTCAATATTTGGCCTCCATTTTATCAATGTAGTATCTGCACACACTATACATACACACACACACACAATATACATCCTTCAGTAATTATCTCTATCCGCAAACTAGTGTTTTTTTAAAATTTATAAGACCGGCCCTGTCGGACCGATTTTGTTGAAATTTTAGGGGCACTTTTTAATTGCTACTAAAGGGTTAAATTTTCAATTTGAAACAATTCCCATAATTTTTTCGGTGTTTTTAGGCCCAAATATTTTAACCTTTAAAAACAACCCTTAAAATGGCCCAAATAGGCCCACATTAAATATTCTTCGTACGATGATGGATTCCTATGTGTGTATCAGTTTTCGTTAAAATCAATTAAGTGTTTCGAAAGTTATTCTTCGTACACATAATATATTATGGGGCCGAAGTGTTCAGGGGGATATGAAACGTCGAGAAATCCCTAGGTCTCGTCATCCGACCGACGCCAATAGTGTATATCAGCGTTTCTCACACTGGGGTCCGCGGAAAATACATTAATAATATGCATTGGCAACTGTAATTTTACTTTTTATGTTATAAATTGTTATCCTAAATATTGCCTTTAAGAGTAAAATTCTGATTTGAACCTGGATTTGACATTTCCAACTGTCAGTAAGCAGCCGTGTAATTACCTGAGCTAACAACTATTCTTAACGGATGCCCTTAAAACTGCTATGCAAAGTGCAGTTATAATTTTATTTTTCAGAATGTGACGTCATTTGCCTTTCAAATTTCCGTTACAGAAAATTCTACATTACTGCGAGCTAAAAAGTTTCACTTTAAACTGCGTAGTATATAAAGCCAATGCTACTTATTTTCTGAGTTAGTGAACAAATTAAAACGTAGTAGGAAAAGAAATATCAGTTATTATTTTTGGATTGTAGGTACGACATTCTTGCAGACAGACAGTACAGATTCAGACGCACGGGCGTAGGTATCATTCGGCAGAATGTCAGAAGGCCCAGGCAGCTATACATCTTCTACAAGTAATGTAAATACATACTATACGAGTACATATACATACAGCACAGCACACTGTACTATAGCAGACTTGTATAATAATGGAGGAGGGAATGAACAGCGCCCAGAGAGAGAAGTTCCAGTCTTATCTAAACTTATTAGCAATAAATTTAATACGGCTCATAAAAGTGCGAGGGCTGATGCCATAATATAATCTCTCAAGCAGGAGGTACCCCGTTCGATTCCTGCCGCCGCCACCGCCGCACCATTCGTTCGCACGATCTCCTCCAGTTTGATTTCTTCAACTTAAGAACAATCCAGAATATACAAACCTATCAAAATTTATAACTGCCGAATGAATCGTTCTCTGTAGCTAAACTTTAACATTATAAATGTCTTTTAAAAGTTATTCACAAGAAATTATGATGCGAAAAGCTCGACTCTCTTTCCCTCTGGAGTTTATTTTATGAATATGATTGTGGAAAATTATGTGATTTAACTCTTTAATTGCGCTATTGTAAATTTGTTCAATGTTCGATGTAAAACTAGATAATGTATAGTTATTGCTGTGTTATTGTCAGGGGTGCATTTATGAATATAAAAATTAGGTATGTAACTGTTAGGATTTTCATGAGCTTCTGGACAACTTATCTGTTCAATTTAACTGCCTAAACTATTTTTTATGTTTATATAAATTATAATCATTTAATTTACTTACATTTTAAAACTTCTGTACTTCAAGTCGTCAGATTGAATTTAAATTTCTTCTTGAATAGGGAAATAATGAAATAATCAAGAGAACAAATAATTTAAATGGATTTAGATCTCCACCGCTATGTTCCTAGTTTCAAATGGCACTGTATGGATGCATATACAGCGTACTGTAGATTAATGTATCGTTTTATTTTACCATAATTTTTGTCACCGTTCGAGACTATTTATCAAATAACTAAAATATATTCTTAACTATATCTCAAATTCTGATTTTAAAAAAGGCGCCATTCTCTTTTGCGGGCATTCCTCTATAGCAGTGTTTTTCAATCTTCTTGAATACGCGACCCCTTTAAAAGAAAAAAAATTCTGGCGACACCCCAGGACCGTAATAAAACCGAGAATAAAACTATGTCAGTGTTTTCAAAGATTGACGTCTTCTGGATGAAGAGAAAAGAAGAATATCCAGAACTGGCAAGGGAAGCTTTGAAATTATTAGTGCCATTCGCCACTTCCTACCTATGTGAACTAACATTCTCTTCAATGGTGAACATAAAAACTACGAAGAGAAATAGCGTCCAATTAGAGAATAATTTGGTTATTTGCGTCTCGAAAATAGAACTACTATTCGACAAATTATCAAAAAATAAACAAGCACAGCCTTTTTACTGAAATTGTTGTATTTTTGTTGTAGTGTAGGACCTACAACACTTGCTTTTTACTTACCGCGACCCCCCGAGCAAGACTTTGCGACCCCAATTGGTGTCGCGATCCACAGGTTGAAAAACACTGCTCTATACAGGGTGGACCAGGTTATAGTAGCAATAATTCACCATTCGATGGTCCATCGAAAAATAAGTCGACATGCATAATTTTATTTTTTTCCAATACGCTTCCTAAGGAAGATACACCCCTTCAAAGTTCAGTTTTAAAATTTTTTTTTTGTCCTAACTCTCAGGTCATTAATGCGTTTTTGACCAAATTTGGTACAAGTATTTATGCAATAGATACTCATTACTTGACGTAAGTAACTTTTGTCAAAATTGTCAAGTGGCGTAGATACAGGGGGGTTGTTTCACTTTTCCCGCCCTATTTTCTGCGCCACTGGATATTTTTAAAAAATAACATTTTTTTCGAATTCCCTGTTCATTTTAGAAAAAAAGAGTCACTCTTGCAAAATTTCGATTTGAGGCTTCGTTTACGAGATAATTAGAGTTGAAAGTTTAGAACACTTCTAAAATAGCCACCTATGAAAATAATAGGTCTGGAATCTTGTACAACAATTGTAAACTTTTTACTGTTTGACGAATTTAAATAAATAATTCATTAATTAAATTAAAAACAACAAATAAATAACTTATGAAAATAACCAACAAAGTAGGCGATACTTGGTTTTGAGGTAATTTATGACACTTGCCAGTGTTGATTTTTAAAACTGGACTTTGAAGGGCTGTATCTCCCTTAGGAAGCGTTTTGGAAAAAAATAAAATTGTGCATGTCTACTTATTTTTCGATAGACCATCGAATGGTGAATTATTGCTACTATAACTTGGTCCACCCTGTATAGTAAACACTGTGTGGGCGGTCCCATTATTAGGTGTCCACTGCAGTCCACTGCCAGAAGGCTTTAGTGTGCATTGCAAAAAAAAACTAAGTAATAATAGGATTAAAAATTTAAAAATCGTCCTGTAAAATCTATATTAAAGAGAATTTTCATTTCACTGTTTTATCGAAAGATAAATATTTAGTTTTATAGTGAAAACTAAACTCATATGTATAAGCACATATCTTGTGTAACACAAATTACACCGTAAAACTGCACTGGCTTATTTCAGTATTGTGAACGCTGTTAAATAGATTGTAGGTTGTAGTCTTCACTATCTCGGTGTCTCGTTTCGTCGCAGAGGCAGCGGTGTCG
>JBDIXK010000167.1:0-16375 GCA_039654895.1 Mongoloraphidia duomilia
ACTGACGCAAAATCTGCATCTACAATTTATATTAGAAATCGTGTCCATCGTGATTATAATAAAATTAAGCAAAATCGCAGGATAGTGGACAAAATAATTTGATTTATTAAATTAAATGTACGACGTTTCGTCTATAGATTTAGACTTTTTCAAGTACAATATTAAAAATAACAATATTTATGAAAATTAATATTAATTACTAACCATAGCAATTAACATAAGATAGGGTACATAAGACAAAAACATGGTAACATGGTAACAAATTATGTTGACTATAAATTTTAACAATCAAATAATAATAATACAAAAATTAGTATAATTTCATAATATAATTGTACTGACTACTTAAATTTATCTTATGTTAATTGCTATGGTTAGTAATTAATATTAATTTTCATAAATATTGTTATTTTTAATATTGTACTTGAAAAAGTCTAAATCTATAGACGAAACGTCGTACATTTAATTTAATAAATCAAATTATTTTGTCCACTATCCTGCGATTTTGCTTAATTTTATTGCATCTACAATCTTATTCGTAACTAAATAACGTAGAACAGCGAAATTTCGAGAAATAAAATATTATTTTTTAATCGTATTGAGTTTTTTCGCTAGTCGTCATCCTGGTCCAACATTTTAATAATTTTCTTTTAAAAAACTCTGTTTGAAGTTTACTTGAGAGAACGGGATACGAGGTAAAAGAATAACAATATTTAACTCCCCCTCAAAAATTTCATAAAATGAAAAGGTCGGCCGTCGCTGGTATACGGTGTCTACAGATTTGAAATTAGTGATATCAAAGTTGCGTCGCCTTTGAATGTAATAACTCCAGCACACTACCAAATACAAACGTTACGCATTTTAGTTATTGATGCGTAACGTTTGTATTTCGTAGTGTGCTGGAGTTATTACATTCAAAGGCGACGCAACTTTGATATCACTAATTTCAAATCTGTAGACACCGTATACCAGCGACGGCCGACCTTTTCCTTTTATGAATTTTTGGGGGGGGGGATATCATTTATTTTTTTTGAAGATAACTTTATAACTATTGGGTGAAGTATAATAATCTGTAAGAAATCTGAAAAAATAAAGTTAATAATTATTAGAAAAAACAAAAATAAAACTGAAAACAGAAAAATAAAATAAAACAATTTTTCATTCATAGGTTTTAGTCCAGTCACGAGAGGAAGTCCACCTTGCGTTTTGTGCAGCAAATGATTTTATTTTTTTGTGTCCTCAAGTATGTTTAGGAGATGTCAAATCCTAGTTTGCGACCTCTAAAACAGGGCGAGTGAATTTTGGTGGACTAAAAACCACGATTTTTTTGGACTTTTTTCGGTTTCTTGCTTATAACATGGAAACAGCTGATCCTATCGAAAAAATAGTCCTATTAAAAATTAAAGGGAATAAACTTTACTTCAAAATGCACTAGTCAAATATGATTATGTTCCCATTTTTACCGGCTCTACAGAACTTAGAAAATCGCCAAAATTTACCAAAATGAAAAAAAAGCATTTTTTCAAGCTTTTAACTATTGAAAAACTCGAATAGCCTATAACCTTCCATAATAAACGGTCTATCTAAGAAAAAAAATTTTCAAATCGGCTTGGTAGTTCCTGAGATTAGCGCGTTCAAACAAAAACAAAAAAAAAACTCTTTTTATGTTTGAACGCGCTGATTTCAGGAACTACAAGTCCGATTAAAAAAAATTTTTTTTGTTAGATAACCCGTTTATTAAGGAAGGTTATAGGCTATTCGAGTTTTTTTAAATTCAATCCCAAAGGGGGTAAAACGGGGGTGTAAGATTTTTTGTTATTACAAAAAATCTTACACCCGTGTTTTACCCCCTTTGGGGTTAAATTTAAAAAAAAACTCGTACATCCTATAACCTTCCTCAATAAACGGGCTATCTAACAAAAAAATTTTTTTTTAATGGGACTTGTGGTTCTTGAAATTAGCGCGTTCAAACAAAAATAGAGTTTATTTTTTTTTTGTTTGAACGCGCTATTCTCAGGAACTACCAGTCCGATTTGAAAAATTTTTTTTTGTTAGATAGCCCGTTTATTAAGGAAGGTTATAGGCTATTCAATTTTTTTTTTTAATTCAATCCAAAAGGGGGTAAAACCGTTTTCACCCTTTGGGATTGAATTTTTAAATAACTCGTATAGGGTCTCAATGATTACTAGTTTGCTTTTTCTACAGACTATCAGTTCCTGAGATTAGCGACTTCAAACAAAAAAAGAGTTTGTTTTTTTTTTTGTTTTTCTAAGTTCTGTAGAGTCGGTAAAAATCGGAACAAAAACATATTTAACCAGTGCATTTTGAAGTAAACTTTGTGCCCTTTAATTTTGAATAGGACCATTTTTTCGATAGGACCAGTCGTTTTTATGTTATAAGCAAAAAACCGAAAAAAGTGCAAAGGAATCATGCATTTGAAGACCTGCGCCTTTCGAAGTTAATTGTGTAAAAAAATTAAAAATTAATTTTGAAGAACGTTAAAAATTAATTTATATTAGAAATCGTGTCCATCGTGATTATAATAAAATTAAGAAAAATCGCAGGATAGTGGCCAAAATATTTGATTTATCAGATTAAATGTACGACGTTTCGTCTATAGATTTAGACTTTTTCAAGTACATACATAAAAAAAAACTCGGGTCGCAGTGCCAAACCCTGCCGACAATATTAGTGTATTTGCTAATACAGGCATTGTGGCATTATTATGTGAACATAAGTTTGTTTTTTGACAAAATAAAAAATTTAACCACTTAATACATCGCTTAAAATAATTAAATTTTTCTAAATTTCAATATAGACATGGATTTTATAAATAAATTCAAATCGTAAAAATATTCCCATCGTCAGGAATTACGCGGGGTCGATGCATTTCGAAGAATATCTTTTTGCGAAGAAATGTTCGAAAAATGCAATAATGATCCAGACTTCCTAAATAACATTTTTTACTTCAGTGATGAAAAAACTTTTAGTTTGAATGGTGAACCAAATAGCCAAAATTATCGTTGTGTTGAGCGCGTTGCCGGCCGTAATCCACACGTCGTACGAAAAACTTGTGTGTACGAAAACTGTTGGGAAATGAGTCCTCTACAACTTTGCCATTTAAAAGTGCCACTTATTTTCAATAAAAATGGTCAAAAAGTTGAAAAAAACTGCGCCACTCTCCTATTTTTTCACACTGTTTGCTTATTATTAGCAATAAATAATTTTTTTTAAAAAATATTGACTATATGAGGATTGTAGCGAATTAAATTGTGTACACATTTGTTACTTACCTTTTTTATCGAGAAATTTAAAATGCGCGTACAGATCGGCAAAAAGACAAAATCCAAGATGGCAGACAGTTCTCAGTTTTCTTCAGAGAGATATAAGCTATTGAAAAATAATTGTAATCTTCATGGCGCGATGAGTCGAAAATCTTGGTCGTGGGCCCCCGTACCATAATAGACAGTACTTTTTTTAATTAGTGCATTGAAAGAACTACTTAGCTTAAGACATACTTTGCAAATGGTCATAAAAGTCCTTAATGAATTTCCCCATAGAGGTATAGATGGGCAGACAGCAAAGATAAAAATAATTTTTCCCTCCTATGTGTTTGAAAATCTGTCATAATATTTATACCTGCTATACTAACTTCTGAACATTTCTTCTACCTATATAAGTTTCTATAATTTAGTTATATCACTCAGTTGACGCTTAAGCTGCATCGTTATCAGTCGGTGAATTAATAGTAAAAAAAGTTATTTTAAACAAAATGGAAGAATTAAATAGACTGCCAACACTACGGTCTTTGGCCAAAAATAAAATAACAACGCAGTTGCTCAGTGCAAAAATTTTAAAAAGTGAATTCAATAGATCGTTAAATGTTCGAGAAAGAAGGTGCCAATGCTGTGCTTTATTAAAATATAAAACGTTTAGAATGTTTGCGTGCAGAAGCGCTAAAAAATTATCACTGCCACAAACTGTTTTAAATGAAATTGTGTCGTCCGTAAAGTTGATGTGCAGAGACATTGTTTTTTACCTGAATGAAATAAATTATTTTCTTAAAAGTCGAGTACTTCAATTGGGTGACGACTTCCATTGGGATATGAATGGAAAAATTAATATCAAAAAAACGCTGGAAACATACGTATTCAATAATGAATCCGTTAGCGTTTTAAATCGCTGTTTATTAGCTTGTATTTTTCGCTGTGAAAATACAATAATGCGATTTTGGACACAGTGCGGAACGAACTTCATCGAAGCAATTGGAAACGGCACTACGCATTTAACGCGATACGAAGCACTAAAAGTTCAATATTGGTGTGGCGTTTTTGCTGACAAGGATTTGTTTCGGACATTTTCTGAACGTGTAATCGAAGATCGTGGCGGTAGTGGTTTGGATTATTTTCTGAAACTAAATCCAAAAGCGAAGTTACAAATGGTGGACACGTTTTTAAATTCGCCCGCCAAATATAAACGTCAAGAAAACTACAGCGATTTGAGTATGCACGAATATATTTTGATTTATTCAAATCGCTCGGTGATTGTGAAAATGCTCAAGACACACAAGAACGGTGAAGACCTGCTCAATTGTATCTTGGATCGGTATCATCTTCATCATTTGTTTGCCGCTGTTTTCGATCTCGTCATTTCTACTGACTCCATCGATAAGGAGCAACTCGACATGATTCGTATTCGCCTTCGAACGGGCAGATATTTTGATTTTTGGTACAACTTGGCTTGTTTATCTCACAAATAAATACAGCGAGTATAAAAATGTAATGTATGACAATGCTAAGATTTTAAGTGTTATTATAGGTATCTATTTATTGTAAATGATTTATTGTATTTGTTTTGTAAATATATTTTATTTGAGTGTCTTTATGTTGGAAATAAATATTTTAAACAATATTTATTGGTTTTTAGTTTCGTCTGCTAAAATACGGATCAGCGATTTGCAAAAATTGTGCCGAAAAATAGTGTCCCTAGTCGGCGTTCTGTAACGTAAGCTTGTAACTGGGTAAGTTCAACAGCATGAACGCCATCCGGAAAACAGTTATAATATATTTTTTACACTACACACTACAGAAGTGAAATTTACTGACGCAAAATCTGCATCTACAATCTTATTCGTAACTAAATAACGTAGAACAGCGAAATTTCGAGAAATAAAATATTATTTTTTAATCGTATTGAGTTTTTTCGCTAGTCGTCATCCTGGTCCAACATTTTAATAATTTTCTTTTAAAAAACTCTGTTTGAAGTTTACTTGAGAGAACGGGATACGAGGTAAAAGAATAACAATATTTAACTCCCCCTCAAAAATTTCATAAAATGAAAAGGTCGGCCGTCGCTGGTATACGGTGTCTACAGATTTGAAATTAGTGATATCAAAGTTGCGTCGCCTTTGAATGTAATAACTCCAGCACACTACCAAATACAAACGTTACGCATTTTAGTTATTGATGCGTAACGTTTGTATTTCGTAGTGTGCTGGAGTTATTACATTCAAAGGCGACGCAACTTTGATATCACTAATTTCAAATCTGTAGACACCGTATACCAGCGACGGCCGACCTTTTCCTTTTATGAATTTTTGGGGGGGGGATATCATTTATTTTTTTTGAAGATAACTTTATAACTATTGGGTGAAGTATAATAATCTGTAAGAAATCTGAAAAAATAAAGTTAATAATTATTAGAAAAAACAAAAATAAAACTGAAAACAGAAAAATAAAATAAAACAATTTTTCATTCATAGGTTTTAGTCCAGTCACGAGAGGAAGTCCACCTTGCGTTTTGTGCAGCAAATGATTTTATTTTTTTGTGTCCTCAAGTATGTTTAGGAGATGTCAAATCCTAGTTTGCGACCTCTAAAACAGGGCGAGTGAATTTTGGTGGACTAAAAACCACGATTTTTTTGGACTTTTTTCGGTTTCTTGCTTATAACATGGAAACAGCTGATCCTATCGAAAAAATAGTCCTATTAAAAATTAAAGGGAATAAACTTTACTTCAAAATGCACTAGTCAAATATGATTATGTTCCCATTTTTACCGGCTCTACAGAACTTAGAAAATCGCCAAAATTTACCAAAATGAAAAAAAAGCATTTTTTCAAGCTTTTAACTATTGAAAAACTCGAATAGCCTATAACCTTCCATAATAAACGGTCTATCTAAGAAAAAAAATTTTCAAATCGGCTTGGTAGTTCCTGAGATTAGCGCGTTCAAACAAAAAAAAAAAACAACTCTTTTTATGTTTGAACGCGCTGATTTCAGGAACTACAAGTCCGATTAAAAAAAAATTTTTTTGTTAGATAGCCCGTTTATTAAGGAAGGTTATAGGCTATTCAATTTTTTTTTTTTAATTCAATCCCAAAGGGGGTAAAACCGTTTTCACCCTTTGGGATTGAATTTTTAAATAACTCTTATAGGGTCTCAATGATTACTAGTTTGCTTTTTCTACAGACTATCAGTTCCTGAGATTAGCGACTTCAAACAAAAAAAGAGTTTGTTTTTTTTTTGTTTTTCTAAGTTCTGTAGAGTCGGTAAAAATCGGAACAAAAACATATTTAACCAGTGCATTTTGAAGTAAACTTTGTGCCCTTTAATTTTGAATAGGACCATTTTTTCGATAGGACCAGTCGTTTTTATGTTATAAGCAAAAAACCGAAAAAAGTGCAAAGGAATCATGCATTTGAAGACCTGCGCCTTTCGAAGTTAATTGTGTAAAAAAATTAAAAATTAATTTTGAAGAACGTTAAAAATTAATTTATATTAGAAATCGTGTCCATCGTGATTATAATAAAATTAAGAAAAATCGCAGGATAGTGGCCAAAATATTTGATTTATCAGATTAAATGTACGACGTTTCGTCTATAGATTTAGACTTTTTCAAGTACATACATAAAAAAAAACTCGGGTCGCAGTGCCAAACCCTGCCGACAATATTAGTGTATTTGCTAATACAGGCATTGTGGCATTATTATGTGAACATAAGTTTGTTTTTTGACAAAATAAAAAATTTAACCACTTAATACATCGCTTAAAATAATTAAATTTTTCTAAATTTCAATATAGACATGGATTTTATAAATAAATTCAAATCGTAAAAATATTCCCATCGTCAGGAATTACGCGGGGTCGATGCATTTCGAAGAATATCTTTTTGCGAAGAAATGTTCGAAAAATGCAATAATGATCCAGACTTCCTAAATAACATTTTTTACTTCAGTGATGAAAAAACTTTTAGTTTGAATGGTGAACCAAATAGCCAAAATTATCGTTGTGTTGAGCGCGTTGCCGGCCGTAATCCACACGTCGTACGAAAAACTTGTGTGTACGAAAACTGTTGGGAAATGAGTCCTCTACAACTTTGCCATTTAAAAGTGCCACTTATTTTCAATAAAAATGGTCAAAAAGTTGAAAAAAACTGCGCCACTCTCCTATTTTTTCACACTGTTTGCTTATTATTAGCAATAAATAATTTTTTTTAAAAAATATTGACTATATGAGGATTGTAGCGAATTAAATTGTGTACACATTTGTTACTTACCTTTTTTATCGAGAAATTTAAAATGCGCGTACAGATCGGCAAAAAGACAAAATCCAAGATGGCAGACAGTTCTCAGTTTTCTTCAGAGAGATATAAGCTATTGAAAAATAATTGTAATCTTCATGGCGCGATGAGTCGAAAATCTTGGTCGTGGGCCCCCGTACCATAATAGACAGTACTTTTTTTAATTAGTGCATTGAAAGAACTACTTAGCTTAAGACATACTTTGCAAATGGTCATAAAAGTCCTTAATGAATTTCCCCATAGAGGTATAGATGGGCAGACAGCAAAGATAAAAATAATTTTTCCCTCCTATGTGTTTGAAAATCTGTCATAATATTTATACCTGCTATACTAACTTCTGAACATTTCTTCTACCTATATAAGTTTCTATAATTTAGTTATATCACTCAGTTGACGCTTAAGCTGCATCGTTATCAGTCGGTGAATTAATAGTAAAAAAAGTTATTTTAAACAAAATGGAAGAATTAAATAGACTGCCAACACTACGGTCTTTGGCCAAAAATAAAATAACAACGCAGTTGCTCAGTGCAAAAATTTTAAAAAGTGAATTCAATAGATCGTTAAATGTTCGAGAAAGAAGGTGCCAATGCTGTGCTTTATTAAAATATAAAACGTTTAGAATGTTTGCGTGCAGAAGCGCTAAAAAATTATCACTGCCACAAACTGTTTTAAATGAAATTGTGTCGTCCGTAAAGTTGATGTGCAGAGACATTGTTTTTTACCTGAATGAAATAAATTATTTTCTTAAAAGTCGAGTACTTCAATTGGGTGACGACTTCCATTGGGATATGAATGGAAAAATTAATATCAAAAAAACGCTGGAAACATACGTATTCAATAATGAATCCGTTAGCGTTTTAAATCGCTGTTTATTAGCTTGTATTTTTCGCTGTGAAAATACAATAATGCGATTTTGGACACAGTGCGGAACGAACTTCATCGAAGCAATTGGAAACGGCACTACGCATTTAACGCGATACGAAGCACTAAAAGTTCAATATTGGTGTGGCGTTTTTGCTGACAAGGATTTGTTTCGGACATTTTCTGAACGTGTAATCGAAGATCGTGGCGGTAGTGGTTTGGATTATTTTCTGAAACTAAATCCAAAAGCGAAGTTACAAATGGTGGACACGTTTTTAAATTCGCCCGCCAAATATAAACGTCAAGAAAACTACAGCGATTTGAGTATGCACGAATATATTTTGATTTATTCAAATCGCTCGGTGATTGTGAAAATGCTCAAGACACACAAGAACGGTGAAGACCTGCTCAATTGTATCTTGGATCGGTATCATCTTCATCATTTGTTTGCCGCTGTTTTCGATCTCGTCATTTCTACTGACTCCATCGATAAGGAGCAACTCGACATGATTCGTATTCGCCTTCGAACGGGCAGATATTTTGATTTTTGGTACAACTTGGCTTGTTTATCTCACAAATAAATACAGCGAGTATAAAAATGTAATGTATGACAATGCTAAGATTTTAAGTGTTATTATAGGTATCTATTTATTGTAAATGATTTATTGTATTTGTTTTGTAAATATATTTTATTTGAGTGTCTTTATGTTGGAAATAAATATTTTAAACAATATTTATTGGTTTTTAGTTTCGTCTGCTAAAATACGGATCAGCGATTTGCAAAAATTGTGCCGAAAAATAGTGTCCCTAGTCGGCGTTCTGTAACTGTAACTGGATTTTGCTTTATCAGCTCGCGTTTACGCGTTATCTGATGTTAGATCTGCGTTAAACTTTATTAACCCCCATTTAAATTATGGTGACCGTTGGGTCGGCGATCCAGTACTGCGGATATTGGGAGTGAAGTGGAATCTCGTGAAACTCCACTTCGGGATTCTTGTTTTACCTTCCGGATTCGAACCGTTGGTAATAAAATCCCCCCTCAGCCTCCGGTTGGCTACTCTTAAAATTAGTTATTTTATTGTTTATTCGTGAAGCGCTAATTTGATTATTTGTGTGGTGAAAAGCGGTGAGTTTCGCCAAGCACCAGCAGGCTCACGCCTTACGGTGATTGCTGGCTAGTGACACCTTGTCAGTGTGGGTGTAACCTAATTGAGCCTCACTTTTAAGCGAGCGGCTTAAGTCGCTTTACTTAGTTACGCTCAAATAGGGTGTCAGTTTAAAAGGACCATCCACTAGAGAGGACTTGGCCTCTCCGAGTTATTGTCCTGTGCTCGGTAGCAAGATTCACGTCCCTGCTTCGATAATTAGCCCAAATTCTGTAACGAATTGGACTCCAAGATAGAAGTGGTCCGGTAAACTTGCTACGAGAATGTAGTTAATGTGTAGTGAGGTATTTGTTTATTGTTACCTGAAAGTTAAAAATTCTCCCTTCTTCAATAAGAGACATTGAATATTTTTCAAGAAAAAATATGTTTTATTTATTTCTCAAAACAAACATAAAAAATATTAACTTTACATTATATGCACCATAGTGCTTCTTACATTAAGATTGCTGATCTTAATTTCCTACTATCTAAGTTATTATATGTGAAGCATAGAATAATTGCGATTACATTTACGCTGTAATGGCTCAGCGGATATATTTACTTACTTCCAAAAATATATAAGTTAACCAGAAGGGTTGTTATCTCTAGCAGATGGCTAGGGAACTACTTATTCCAAGTGAAGTGAAAATAATGAATGATTCTGGGGCGCGCAACCCTTTTTATAGCATTCCCCCCGGTGGAAATTGCTTGCCCCTCCAGAATTCTTCGAACCATGCCGAAGGTTCTCGACAATGCGTTCGTGCATAATATTTAACAAAAATAATCAATAAAACTTTATTGGTAATAATACCTACATTGCCCTCTATTGGCGCAAAATGCAACCATCGTTTGCTTATACTTAGGGGTTTGTTACCTTGCTAAGGTATTTACATTTTACGTTTGACAGTTAATTTACATGTGAAACAATGATTATGAATTATGATATTAATTTTGTAAGTAAGTATTGATTTATACATTTCGCTTAATATAAATAATTTACTAGTGTTTCTGTTTTTTATTTCAGTTGAGAATAACCTTTTATACAATACATATTCCGAAACAACAGTAAGTTCTGAAACCTGGTTCATTAACCTCACATATACACATTTTGAATTTCTATTACTATTAATTTAATTCTTTTCGTTTCTTTCTCTTAGATCAGTTGATGAAATAAATGACAGTTGTATAAACTAAATAGATGAATTTACTGGTGCTTGTTTGATTGCCTAAATTTGAAATGAGATATCCTTTGAACCTATTATTTTTGGTGAAAAATATTTCTTATCAATCCTTAATTTTATGTTGAAACAACAGAGCGTAACTGTGTCTCATTACAACCACCGCCTCTCCTAGACTTGTTTAGTTTGGAATTTGGTTTATTATACAAAATTAAAAAATCAACAAGAACGAAAACTTGAAATCCAAAATGACTAGTTGCCCTCTGTTACTTCTGCACCCTTGCTTTTTCTTGGTTCCTTTTTTTTTTAAATTCTAATTCTAAACAAAAAAAAATCTCGTATATATTTTGATACTGTTTGTAAATGCATATAAAAAAATGAAATCCCTAGTTTTTTAATTGAAAATAAAACGTATTGTAAAAAAAAAACTTCAGTATTTACAATATAATAAAAAAAATAAATGTATAGTTCATTTTTTGCTTAAAGCTAATTATCACACACATTATTACCATATTATCACAAATTATCACACTATATTAAGTACACTAATGTTTTGTTTTTTAAACCGCACTAATGTTCATATTTTATTTAATTTTTTTTTTTTTGATTTTGTTGACCCGAAGCTCCTCTGCTTCGGCGACGGTCATCCGTACTCGGACCTTACGCCCGTCTTCGAGTCGGATTCGACGTCGGACTCGCTTCATCGATGCGACGCTTTTCTTTTCTTCTTCGTCAGTGAATGTGATCTTGCGTTTCACCGGCGAGAAGGTTATTGGTATCCACCTCCATACTCGGTCTGGAGGCGTGGACAGCTTCTCTTCGAGCGTTGGAGACCCCCTCGGTGATGGCGTACGAGGACCGAGGAAGTAGCCATCGGTTGTCGCCTTCGTGGGTGTCCGCTGGAGTAGTCCGGCTTCGATCAGCTCGTCTCGGTTGACGACTGTCCGCTGTGGATCCTTCGGATATGCTGCTGGTTGAGCCTGCATACCGGGAATTGGTTCGCACGACTCCCACTCTCGAACGTCATCGTAGAAAATTTCTAAGATGTCTTCCATTTCTGTAAACATTTGTGATTAGTACCAGGCCCTACCTAATGCCTGGACCCTAGTCTATATGTAGTTTTTCGTCTCATTGTTTCTCCTAGAATAAGTTTAATTTTAATTTTAGTTATATTATATAATAAGTTTAGTTTTAGTTTAGATTTAGTTTAGTTTATAATAAGTTTAGATTTAATTTTAGTTAAGTTTTATAAATAAGTTTAGTTTTAGTTTAGATTCATTGCTTACGGTTTCCCCTGTTCGATAAGTTAAAAGATTATCCTTTAACTCTAGTAAATCGGTTCAGGTTCTGTTTCCGCGAATCCTTTTTTTTTATTTGTTTATTTATTAATTAATTTAGTTTTTTTTTATTCTTACCATAGTAGTTAGTTTATTCGTTAACCTTTATACGGCCCGGTCGTCATAATCTATTCGTCCATTTTATCAATTTTTCTTATCGGATGCGGTGATTATGATCTCGGTCACTCTGGTTATATTTTTTAAGGTGTATAACATTTCGGGTACTATGATATTCGTTCGTCTCTGGATGCACTAGCTCATATGCGTTTACATTTCGTATCTTATTAACCCGATAGGGACCTTGGTATAACAAGAAGAATTTTTTTATCGTTTTGTCCAGTGCTGACGATCGATAATGCACTTGTTCCAGTACCAGGTCTCCTACCTGAAATTGCGTTAATTTCGTTTTATCGTGCCGGCTTTTTCGCGTTTCCGCTTTCTTTTTCAATCGCTCTCGAATAGCGATTATAGTTTTTTCCGGATCTTCGGCCAAATATTCCAGAAAATCGATCAATGTTTTAATCAAGATATCCGGTTTTTCATGGTAGGTTACTTCATATGGGGCGGCGCCTATCGAATCCTGTTTGGTGTAGTTGATCCCTTTTTCATCTTCTGCTTTCGCTTCAGTACTCGATACTGCCTTTTCTTTATTATTGCTTTCTTTAGATTCGGTAGGTTTAGTGTCCTCAGTTTCTTCCTCCTTCGGTTTCTCAACAGCCGGTTTTGCTTTCTCGGATCCATCGGTTACTTTCTCAACCTTTTTACTCTCCGAACTCGTTACATCGTTAGTACTCGCTGGTTCATCCGCATCGCTCTTCGTTTTAATTTCATTGGATGTTGTTGGTTTTGCATCAGCCGCGTCCACCTCTACAGACTTACCTGCGTCTTTTTCAATTATACGAGGACACTTGTCCGTTTCATCTTTTGTAGGTTTCGATTCTTCATCAGCTTTCCCGGTTAATTGTATTAACGTTTCATCTAAACGAGTCAGCAATTCCTTATGACTTTTCTCCACCTTTATTTCTAAATTTTGTTGAAACGCATCTAATTTCTGACCTAGCTGTTGATTTGCCCCTTTCATCTCCCTTTCCAGGTTAGCTAGCATATCTAGAATTCTCTCCTGTGTACTTTTAGTTTCTGCCATTTTTTAATCGGTCTTTATATTATTATTATTCGCGTCCTATTAATGTTTAGTCGCATTTTATTATTATCTAGTCGCGTTCTATTATTATTATTTTAGTCGCGTTCTATTATTACTTATTCGCGTTCTATTAATTAGTCGCGTTCATTAGTCACGCTGGTCCTGTCACGGTCGCCACTTGTAACTGGATTTTGCTTTATCAGCTCGCGTTTACGCGTTATCTGATGTTAGATCTGCGTTAAACTTTATTAACCCCCATTTAAATTATGGTGACCGTTGGGTCGGCGATCCAGTACTGCGGATATTGGGAGCGAAGTGGAATCTCGTGAAACTCCACTTCGGGATTCTTGTTTTACCTTCCGGATTCGAACCGTTGGTAATAAAATCCCCCCTCAGCCTCCGGTTGGCTACTCTTAAAATTAGTTATTTTATTGTTTATTCGTGAAGCGCTAATTTGATTATTTGTGTGGTGAAAAGCGGTGAGTTTCGCCAAGCACCAGCAGGCTCACGCCTTACGGTGATTGCTGGCTAGTGACACCTTGTCAGTGTGGGTGTAACCTAATTGAGCCTCACTTTTAAGCGAGCGGCTTAAGTCGCTTTACTTAGTTACGCTCAAATAGGGTGTCAGTTTAAAAGGACCATCCACTAGAGAGGACTTGGCCTCTCCGAGTTATTGTCCTGTGCTCGGTAGCAAGATTCACGTCCCTGCTTCGATAATTAGCCCAAATTCTGTAACGAATTGGACTCCAAGATAGAAGTGGTCCGGTAAACTTGCTACGAGAATGTAGTTAATGTGTAGTGAGGTATTTGTTTATTGTTACCTGAAAGTTAAAAATTCTCCCTTCTTCAATAAGAGACATTGAATATTTTTCAAGAAAAAATATGTTTTATTTATTTCTCAAAACAAACATAAAAAATATTAACTTTACATTATATGCACCATAGTGCTTCTTACATTAAGATTGCTGATCTTAATTTCCTACTATCTAAGTTATTATATGTGAAGCATAGAATAATTGCGATTACATTTACGTTGTAATGGCTCAACGGATATATTTACTTACTTCCAAAAATATATAAGTTAACCAGAAGGGTTGTTATCTCTAGCAGATGGCTAGGGAACTACTTATTCCAAGTGAAGTGAAAATAATGAATGATTCTGGGGCGCGCAACCCTTTTTATAGCATTCCCCCCGGTGGAAATTGCTTGCCCCTCCAGAATTCTTCGAACCATGCCGAAGGTTCTCGACAATGCGTTCGTGCATAATATTTAACAAAAATAATCAATAAAACTTTATTGGTAATAATACCTACATTGCCCTCTATTGGCGCAAAATGCAACCATCGTTTGCTTATACTTAGGGGTTTGTTACCTTGCTAAGGTATTTACATTTTACGTTTGACAGTTAATTTACATGTGAAACAATGATTATGAATTATGATATTAATTTTGTAAGTAAGTATTGATTTATACATTTCGCTTAATATAAATAATTTACTAGTGTTTCTGTTTTTTATTTCAGTTGAGAATAACCTTTTATACAATACATATTCCGAAACAACAGTAAGTTCTGAAACCTGGTTCATTAACCTCACATATACACATTTTGAATTTCTATTACTATTAATTTAATTCTTTTCGTTTCTTTCTCTTAGATCAGTTGATGAAATAAATGACAGTTGTATAAACTAAATAGATGAATTTACTGGTGCTTGTTTGATTGCCTAAATTTGAAATGAGATATCCTTTGAACCTATTATTTTTGGTGAAAAATATTTCTTATCAATCCTTAATTTTATGTTGAAACAACAGAGCGTAACTGTGTCTCATTACAACCACCGCCTCTCCTAGACTTGTTTAGTTTGGAATTTGGTTTATTATACAAAATTAAAAAATCAACAAGAACGAAAACTTGAAATCCAAAATGACTAGTTGCCCTCTGTTACTTCTGCACCCTTGCTTTTTCTTGGTTCCTTTTTTTTTTAAATTCTAATTCTAAACAAAAAAAAATCTCGTATATATTTTGATACTGTTTGTAAATGCATATAAAAAAATGAAATCCCTAGTTTTTTAATTGAAAATAAAACGTATTGTAAAAAAAAAACTTCAGTATTTACAATATAATAAAAAAAATAAATGTATAGTTCATTTTTTGCTTAAAGCTAATTATCACACACATTATTACCATATTATCACAAATTATCACACATATATTAAGTACACTAATGTTTTGTTTTTTAAACCGCACTAATGTTCATATTTTATTTAATTTTTTTTTTTTTGATTTTGTTGACCCGAAGCTCCTCTGCTTCGGCGACGGTCATCCGTACTCGGACCTTACGCCCGTCTTCGAGTCGGATTCGACGTCGGACTCGCTTCATCGATGCGACGCTTTTCTTTTCTTCTTCGTCAGTGAATGTGATCTTGCGTTTCATTGTAACTGGATTTTGCTTTATCAGCTCGCGTTTACGCGTTATCTGATGTTAGATCTGCGTTAAACTTTATTAACCCCCATTTAAATTATGGTGACCGTTGGGTCGGCGATCCAGTACTGCGGATATTGGGAGTGAAGTGGAATCTCGTGAAACTCCACTTCGGGATTCTTGTTTTACCTTCCGGATTCGAACCGTTGGTAATAAAATCCCCCCTCAGCCTCCGGTTGGCTACTCTTAAAATTAGTTATTTTATTGTTTATTCGTGAAGCGCTAATTTGATTATTTGTGTGGTGAAAAGCGGTGAGTTTCGCCAAGCACCAGCAGGCTCACGCCTTACGGTGATTGCTGGCTAGTGACACCTTGTCAGTGTGGGTGTAACCTAATTGAGCCTCACTTTTAAGCGAGCGGCTTAAGTCGCTTTACTTAGTTACGCTCAAATAGGGTGTCAGTTTAAAAGGACCATCCACTAGAGAGGACTTGGCCTCTCCGAGTTATTGTCCTGTGCTCGGTAGCAAGATTCACGTCCCTGCTTCGATAATTAGCCCAAATTCTGTAACGAATTGGACTCCAAGGTAGAAGTGGTCCGGTAAACTTGCTACGAGAATGTAGTTAATGTGTAGTGAGGTATTTGTTTATTGTTACCTGAAAGTTAAAAATTCTCCCTTCTTCAATAAGAGACATTGAATATTTTTCAAGAAA
>JBDIXK010000168.1:0-16262 GCA_039654895.1 Mongoloraphidia duomilia
TTTTTAAATTATTAATATTTTCATAAAATTTTTAACATGATTTTTTTAACGTTTTAGGATTTTTTAAGTCTTTAAAAATTTTAAAATTTTAAAAATTATTTTTAAAAATTCATAAAAATTATAAAAAATTTTAAAAATTTTTAAATGATTTTCTCGACGTTTCAGGATGTTTTAAGACTTTTAAAATTTTAAAATTTTTAAAAATTTTTTTTAAAAATTTTAAAATTTTAAAAGTCTTAAAACATCCTAAAACGTCGAGAAAATCATTTAAAAAATTTTAAAAATTTTTATAATTTTTATGAATTTTTAAGACTTGAAAAATTTAAAAAAAAATTTTAAAAATTTTAAAAGTCTTAAAACATCCTGAAACGTTGAGAAAATCATGTAAAAATCTTTTAAAATTTTTAATAATTTTTATGAATTTTTGAAAACTTAGAAAAATTTTTAAAAAAAATTTTAAAAATTTTAAAATTTTAAAAGCCTTAAAACATCCTAAAACGTAAAAAAAATCATGTTAGAAATTTTAAAATTTTTAATATTTTAAAAATTTTAAAAAATCATTTTTAAAATCATTATTTTTATTTGACTTGCAAAAAATTTTGTTTTTAATAAATCGGCTTTATTTTGCGTTTTCCAATCGATTTACACTTAGAAATTCAACTTTGAAGCATTTTTGCACCGTTAAATGAGGTTCAATAATAAAACATTATTGAACCTCATTTAACGGTGCAAAAATGCTTCAAAGTTGAATTTCTAAGTGTAAATCGATTGGAAAACGCAAAATAAAGCCGATTTATTAAAAACAAAATTTTTTGCAAGTCAAATAAAAATATTAATTTTAAAAATGATTTTTTAAAATTTTTAAATTATTAATATTTTCATAAAATTTTTAACATGATTTTTTTAACGTTTTAGGATTTTTTAAGTCTTTAAAAATTTTAAAATTTTAAAAATTATTTTTAAAAATTCATAAAAATTATAAAAAATTTTAAAAATTTTTAAATGATTTTCTCGACGTTTCAGGATGTTTTAAGACTTTTAAAATTTTTAAATTTTTAAAAATTTTTTTTAAAAATTGTAAAATTTTAAAAGTCTTAAAACATCCTAAAACGTTGAGAAAATCATTTAAAAAATTTTAAAAATTTTTATAATTTTTATGAATTTTTAAGACAGAAAAATTTAAAAAAAAATTTTAAAAATTTTAAAAGTCTTAAAACATCCTGAAACGTTGAGAAAATCATGTAAAAATCTTTTAAAATTTTTAATAATTTTTATGAATTTTTGAAAACTTGGAAAAATTTTTAAAAAAAATTTTAAAAATTTTAAAATTTTAAAAGCCTTAAAACATCCTAAAACGTAAAAAAAATCATGTTAGAAATTTTAAAATTTTTAATATTTTAAAAATTTTAAAAAATCATTTTTAAAATCATTATTTTTATTTGACTTGCAAAAAATTTTGTTTTTAATAAATCGGCTTTATTTTGCGTTTTCCAATCGATTTACACTTAGAAATTCAACTTTGAAGCATTTTTGCACCGTTAAATGAGGTTCAATAATAAAACATTATTGAACCTCATTTAACGGTGCAAAAATGCTTCAAAGTTGAATTTCTAAGTGTAAATCGATTGGAAAACGCAAAATAAAGCCGATTTATTAAAAACAAAATTTTTTGCAAGTCAAGTAAAAATATTAATTTTAAAAATGATTTTTTAAAATTTTTAAATTATTAATATATTCATAAAATTTTTAACATGATTTTTTTAACGTTTTAGGATTTTTTAAGTCTTTAAAAATTTTAAAATTTTAAAAATTATTTTTAAAAATTCATAAAAATTATAAAAAATTTTTAAAATTTTTAAATGATTTTCTCGACGTTTCAGGATGTTTTAGGACTTTTAAAATTTTAAAATTTTTAAAAATTTTTTTTAAAAATTTTAAAATTTTAAAAGTCTTAAAACATCCTAAAACGTTGAGAAAATCATTTAAAAAATTTTAAAAATTTTTATAATTTTTATGAATTTTTAAGACTTGGAAAAATTTAAAAAAAAATTTAAAAAATTTTAAAAGTCTTAAAACATCCTGAAACGTTGAGAAAATCATGTAAAAATTTTTTAAAATTTTTATGAATTTTTGAAAACTTAGAAAAATTTTTAAAAAAAATTTAAAAAATTTTAAAATTTTAAAAGCCTTAAAACATCCTAAAACGTAAAAAAAATCATGTTAGAAATTTTAAAATTTTCAATATTTTAAAAATTTTAAAAAATCATTTTTAAAATCATTATTTTTATTTGACTTGCAAAAAATTTTGTTTTTAATAAATCGGCTTTATTTTGCGTTTTCCAATCGATTTACACTTAGAAATTCAACTTTAAAGCATTTTTGCACCGTTAAATGAGGTTCAATAATAAAACATTATTGAACCTCATTTAACGGTGCAAGAATGCTTCAAAGTTGAATTTCTAAGTGTAAATCGATTGGAAAACGCAAAATAAAGACGTTTTATTAAAAAAAAATTTTTTGCAAGTCAAGTAAAAATATTAATTTTAAAAATGATTTTTTTAAATTTTTAAATTATTAATATTTTCAGAAAATTTTTAACATGATTTTTTTAACGTTTTAGGATTTTTTAAGTCTTTAAAAATTTTAAAATTTTAAAAATTATTTTTAAAAATTCATAAAAATTATAAAAAATTTTAAAAATTTTTAAATGATTTTCTCGACGTTTCAGGATGTTTTAAGACTTTTAAAATTTTTAAATTTTTAAAAAAAATTTTTAAAAATTTTAAAATTTTAAAAGTCTTAAAACATCCTGAAACGTCGAGAAAATCATTTAAAAATTTTTTAAATTTTTTAAAATTTTTATGAATTTTAAAAATAATTTTTAAAATTTTAAAATTTTTAGACTTAAAAAATCCTAAAACGTTAAAAAAATCATGTTAAAAATTTTATAAAATATTAATAATTTAAAAATTTTAAAAAATCATTTTTAAAATTAATATTTTTATTTGACTTGCAAAAAATTTTGTTTTTAATAAATCGGCTTTATTTTGCGTTTTCCAATCGATTTACACTTAGAAATTCAACTTTGAAGCATTTTTGCACCGTTAAATGAGGTTCAATAATGTTTTATTATTGAACCTCATTTAACGGTGCAAAAATGCTTCAAAGTTGAATTTCTAAGTGTAAATCGATTGGAAAACGCAAAATAAAGCCGATTTATTAAAAACAAAATTTTTTGCAAGTCAAATAAAAATAATGATTTTAAAAATGATTTTTTAAAATTTTTAAAATATTAAAAATTTTAAAATTTTTAACATGATTTTTTTAACGTTTTAGGATATTTTAAGGCTTTTAAAATTTTAAAATTTTTAAAATTTTTTTAAAAATTTTTCTGTTTTCAAAAATTCATAAAAATTATTAAAAATTTTAAAAGATTTTTACATGATTTTCTCAACGTTTCAGGATGTTTTAAGACTTTTAAAATTTTTAAAATTTTTTTTTAAATTTTTCTAAGTCTTAAAAATTCATAAAAATTATAAAAATTTTTAAAATTTTTTAAATGATTTTCTCGACGTTTTAGGATGTTTTAAGACTTTTAAAATTTTAAAATTTTTAAAAAAATTTTTAAAAATTTTAAAATTTTAAGTCTTAAAACATCCTGAAACGTCGAGAAAATCATTTAAAAATTTTTAAAATTTTTTATAATTTTTATGAATTTTTAAACAGATAATTTTTAAAATTTTAAAATTTTTAAAGACTTAAAAAATCCTAAAACGTTAAAAAAATCATGTTAGAAATTTTATAAAATATTAATAATTTAAAAATTTTAAAAAATCATTTTTAAAATTAATATTTTTATTTGACTTGCAAAAAATTTTGTTTTTAATAAATCGGCTTTATTTTGCGTTTTCCAATCGATTTACACTTAGAAATTCAACTTTGAAGCATTTTTGCACCGTTAAATGAGGTTCAATAATGATTTATTATTGAACCTCATTTAACGGTGCAAAAATGCTTCAAAGTTGAATTTCTAAGTGTAAATCGATTGGAAAACGCAAAATAAAGCCGATTTATTAAAAACAAAATTTTTTGCAAGTCAAATAAAAATAATGATTTTAAAAATGATTTTTTAAAATTTTTAAAATATTAAAAATTTTAAAATTTCTAACATGATTTTTTTTACGTTTTAGGATGTTTTAAGGCTTTTAAAATTTTAAAATTCTTAAAATTTTTTTAAAAATTTTTCCAAGTTTTCAAAAATTCATAAAAATTATTAAAAATTTTAAAAGATTTTTACATGATTTTCTCAACGTTTCAGGATGTTTTAAGACTTTTAAAATTTTTAAAATTTTTTTTTAAATTTTTCTGTCTTAAAAATTCATAAAAATTATAAAAATTTTTAAAATTTTTTAAATGATTTTCTCAACGTTTTAGGATGTTTTAAGACTTTTAAAATTTTAAAATTTTTGAAAAAAATTTTTAAAAATTTTAAAATTTTAAAAGTCTTAAAACATCCTGAAACGTCGAGAAAATCATTTAAAAATTTTTAAAATTTTTTATAATTTTTATGAATTTTTAAAAATAATTTTTAAAATTTTAAAATTTTTAAAGACTTAAAAAATCCTAAAACGTTAAAAAAATCATGTTAAAAATTTTATGAAAATATTAATAATTTTAAAATTTTAAAAAATCATTTTTAAAATTAATATTTTTATTTGACTTGCAAAAAATTTTGTTTTTAATAAATCGGCTTTATTTTGCGTTTTCCAATCGATTTACACTTAGAAATTCAACTTTGAAGCATTTTTGCACCGTTAAATGAGGTTCAATAATGTTTTATTATTGAACCTCATTTAACGGTGCAAAAATGCTTCAAAGTTGAATTTCTAAGTGTAAATCGATTGGAAAACGCAAAATAAAGCCGATTTATTAAAATACAAAATTTTTTGCAAGTCAAATAAAAATAATGATTTTAAAAATGATTTTTTAAAATTTTTAAAATATTAAAAATTTTAAAATTTCTAACATGATTTTTTTTACGTTTTAGGATGTTTTAAGGCTTTTAAAATTTTAAAATTTTTAAAATTTTTTTTAAAAATTTTTCTAAGTTTTCAAAAATTCATAAAAATTATTAAAAATTTTAAAAGATTTTTACATGATTTTCTCAACGTTTCAGGATGTTTTAAGACTTTTAAAATTTTTAAAATTTTTTTTTAAATTTTTCTAAGTCTTAAAAATTCATAAAAATTATAAAAATTTTTAAAATTTTTTAAATGATTTTCTCAACGTTTTAGGATGTTTTAAGACTTTTAAAATTTTAAAATTTTTAAAAAATTTTTAAAAATTTTAAAATTTTAAAAGTCTTAAAACATCCTGAAACGTCGAGAAAATCACTTAAAAATTTTTAAAATTTTTTATAATTTTTTTGAATTTTTAAAAATAATTTTTAAAATTTTAAAATTTTTAAAGACTTAAAAAATCCTAAAACGTTAAAAAAATCATGTTAAAAATTTTATGAAAATATTAATAATTTAAAAATTTTAAAAAATCATTTTTAAAATTAATATTTTTATTTGACTTGCAAAAAATTTTGTTTTTAATAAATCGGCTTTATTTTGCGTTTTCCAATCGATTTACACTTAGAAATTCAACTTTGAAGCATTTTTGCACCGTTAAATGAGGTTCAATTATGTTTTATTATTGAACCTCATTTAACGGTGCAAAAATGCTTCAAAGTTGAATTTCTAAGTGTAAATCGATTGGAAAACGCAAAATAAAGCCGATTTATTAAAAACAAAATTTTTTGCAAGTCAAATAAAAATAATGATTTTAAAAATGATTTTTTAAAATTTTTAAAATATTAAAAATTTTAAAATTTCTAACATGATTTTTTTTACGTTTTAGGATGTTTTAAGGCTCTTAAAATTTTAAAATTTTTAAAATTTTTTTTAAAAATTTTTCTAAGTTTTCAAAAATTCAAAAAATTATTAAAAATTTTAAAAGATTTTTACATGATTTTCTCAACGTTTCAGGATGTTTTAAGACTTTTAAAATTTTTAAAATTTTTTTTTAAATTTTTCTAAGTCTTAAAAATTCATGAAAATTATAAAAAATTTTAAAATTTTTTAAATGATTTTCTCAACGTTTTAGGATGTTTTAAGACTTTTAAAATTTTTAAATTTTTAAAAAAAATTTTTAAAAATTTAAAAATTTTAAAAGTCTTAAAACATCCTGAAACGTCGACAAAATCACTTAAAAATTTTTAAAATTTTTTATAATTTTTTTGAATTTTTAAAAATAATTTTTAAAATTTTAAAATTTTTAAAGACTTAAAAAATCCTAAAACGTTAAAAAAATCATGTTAAAAATTTTATGAAAATATTAATAATTTAAAAATTTTAAAAAATCATTTTTAAAATTAATATTTTTATTTGACTTGCAAAAAATTTTGTTTTTAATAAATCGGCTTTATTTTGCGTTTTCCAATCGATATACACTTAGAATATCAACTTTGAAGCATTTTTGCACCGTTAAATGAGGTTCAATAATGTTTTATTATTGAACCTCATTTAACGGTGCAAAAATGCTTCAAAGTTGAATTTCTAAGTGTAAATCGATTGGAAAACCAAAATAAAGCCGATTTATTAAAAACAAAATTTTTTGCAAGTCAAATAAAAATAATGATTTTAAAAATGATTTTTTAAAATTTTTAAAATATTAAAAATTTTAAAATTTCTAACATGATTTTTTTTTACGTTTTAGGATGTTTTAAGGCTTTTAAAATTTTTAAATTTTTAAAATTTTTTTAAAAATTTTTCTAAGTTTACAAAAATTCATAAAAACTATTAAAAATTTTAAAAGATTTTTACATGATTTTCTCAACGTTTCAGGATGTTTTAAGACTTTTAAAATTTTTAAAATTTTTTTTTAAATTTTTCTAAGTCTTAAAAATTCATAAAAATTATAAAAATTTTTAAAATTTTTTAAATGATTTTCTCAACGTTTTAGGATGTTTTAAGACTTTTAAAATTTTAAAATTTTTAAAAAATTTTTAAAAATTTTAAAATTTTAAAAGTCTTAAAACATCCTGAAACGTCGAGAAAATCACTTAAAAATTTTTAAAATTTTTTATAATTTTTTTGAATTTTTAAAAATAATTTTTAAAATTTTAAAATTTTTAAAGACTTAAAAAATCCTAAAACGTTAAAAAAATCATGTTAAAAATTTTATGAAAATATTAATAATTTAAAAATTTTAAAAAACCATTTTTAAAAAATTAATATTTTTATTTGACTTGCAAAAAATCTAGTTTTTAATAAATCGGCTTTATTTTGCGTTTTCCAATCGATTTACACTTAGAAATTCAAATTTGAAGCATTTTTGCACCGTTAAATGAGGTTCAATAATGTTTTATTATTAAACCTCATTTAACGGTGCAAAAATGCTTCAAAGTTGAATTTCTAAGTGTAAATCGATTGAAAAACGCAAAATAAAGCCGATTTATTAAAAACAAAATTTTTTGCAAGTCAAATAAAAATAAAAATAATGATTTTAAAAATGATTTTTTAAAATTTTTAAAATATTAAAATTTTTAAAATTTCTAATATGATTTCTTTTACGTTTTAGGATGTTTTAAGGCTTTTAAAATTTTAAAATTTTCAAAATTTTCTTTAAAAATTTTTCTAAGTTTTCAATAATTCATAAAAATTATTAAAAATTTTAAAAGATTTATACATGATTTTCTCAACGTTTCAGGATGTTTTAAGACTTTTAAAATTTTTAATATTTTTTTTCAAATTTTTCTAAGTCTTAAAAATTCATAAAAATTATAAAAATTTTTTAAATTTTTTAAATGATTTTCTCAACGTTTTAGGATGTTTTAAGACTTTTAAGACTTTTAAATTTTTTAAAAAAATTTTTAAAAATTTTAAAATTTTAAAAGTCTTAAAACATCCTGAAACGTCGAGAAAATCATTTAAAAATTTTTAAATTTTTTTATAATTTTTATGAATTTTTAAAAATAATTTTTAAAATTTTAAAATTTTTAAAGACTTAAAAAATCCTAAAACGTTAAAAAAATCATGTTAAAAATTTTATGAAAATATTAATAATTTAAAAATTTTAAAAAATCATTTTTTAAATTAATATTTTTATTTGACTTGCAAGAAATTTTGTTTTTAATAAATCGGCTTTATTTTGCGTTTTCCAATCGATTTACACTTAGAAATTCAACTTTGAAGCATTTTTGCACCGTTAAATGAGGTTCAATATTGTTTTATTATTGAACCTCATTTAACGGTGCAAAAATGCTTCAAAGTTGAATTTCTAAGTGTAAATCGATTGGAAGACGCAAAATAATGCCGATTTATTAAAAACAAAATTTTTTGCAAGTCAAATAAAAATAATGATTTTAAAAATGATTTTTTAAAATTTTTAAATTATTAATATTTTCATAAAATTTTTAACATGATTTTTTTAACGTTTTAGGATTTTTAAAGTCTTTAAAAATTTTAAAATTTTAAAAATTATTTTTAAAAATTCATAAAAATTATAAAAAATTTTTAAAATTTTTAAATGATTTTCTCGACGTTTCAGGATGTTTTAATACTTTTAAAATTTTTAAATTTTTAAAAAATTTTTTTAAAAATTTTAAAATTTTAAAAGTCTTAAAACATCCTAAAACGTTGAGAAAATCATTTAAAAAATTTTAAAAATTTTTATAATTTTTATCAATTTTTAAGACAGATAAAATTTAAAAAAAAATTTTAAAAATTTTAAAAGTCTTAAAACATCCTAAAACGTAAAAAAAATCTTGTTAGAAATTTTAAAATTTTTAATATTTTAAAAATTTTAAAAAATCATTTTAAAAATTATTATTTTTATTTGACTTTCAGAAAATTTTGTTTTTAATAAATCGGCTTTATTTTGCGTTTTCCAATCGATTTACACTTAGGAATTCAACTTTGAAGCATTTTTGCACCGTTAAATGAGGTTCAAAAATAAAACATTATTGAACCTCATTTAACGGTGCAAAAATGCTTCAAAGTTGAATTTCTAAGTGTAAATCGATTGGAAAACGCAAAATAAAGACGATTTATTTAAAAAATTTTTTTTTGCAAGTCAAGTAAAAATATTAATTTTAAAAATGATTTTTTAAAATTTTTTAATTATTAATATTTTCATAAGATTTTTAACATGATTTTTTTAACGTTTTAGGATTTTTTAAGTCTTTAAAAATTTTAAAATATATCTTTAAAAATTCATAAAAATTATAAAAAATTTTAAAAATTTTTAAATGATTTTCTCGACGTTTCAGGATGTTTTAAGACTTTTAAAATTTTTAAATTTTTAAAAATTTTTTTTAAAAATTGTAAAATTTTAAAAGTCTTAAAACATCCTACAACGTTGAGAAAATCATTTAAAAAATTTAAAAAATTTTTATAATTTTTATGAATTTTTAAGACAGAAAAATTTAAAAAAAAATTTAAAAAATTTTTAAAGTCTTAAAACATCCTGAAACGTTGAGAAAATCATGTAAAAATCTTTTAAAATTTTTAATAATTTTTATGAATTTTTGAAAACTTGGAAAAATTTTTAAAAAAAATTTTAAAAATTTTAAAATTTTAAAAGCTTTAAAACATCCTAAAACGTAAAAAAAATCATGTTAGAAATTTTAAAATTTTTATTATTTTTAAAAATTTTAAAAAATCATTTTTAAAATCATTATTTTTATTTGACTTGCAAGAAATTTTGTTTTTAATAAATCGGCATTATTTTGCGTTTTCCAATCGATTTACACTTAGAAATTCAACTTTGAAGCATTTTTGCACCGTTAAATGAGGTTCAATAATAAAACATTATTGAACCTCATTTAACGGTGCAAAAATGCTTCAAAGTTGAATTTCTAAGTGTAAATCGATTGGAAAACGCAAAATAAAGACGATTTATTAAAAAAAAATTTTTTTGCAAGTCAAGTAAAAATATTAATTTTAAAAATGATTTATTTACATTTTTAAATTATTAATATATTCATAAAATTTTTAACATGATTTTTTTAACGTTTTAGGATTTTTTAAGTCTTTAAAAATTTAAAAATTTTAAAAATTATTTTTAAAAATTCATAAAAATTATAAAAAATTTTTAAAATTTTTAAATGATTTTCTCGACGTTTCAGGATGTTTTAGGACTTTTAAAATTTTAAAATTTTTAAAAATTTTTTTTAAAAATTTTAAAATTTTAAAAGTCTTAAAACATCCTAAAACGTTGAGAAAATCATTTAAAAAATTTTAAAAATTTTTATAATTTTTATGAATTTTTAAGACTTGGAAAAATTTAAAAAAAAATTTAAAAAATTTTAAAAGTCTTAAAACATCCTGAAACGTTGAGAAAATCATGTAAAAATTTTTTAAAATTTTTATGAATTTTTGAAAACTTAGAAAAATTTTTAAAAAAAATTTAAAAAATTTTAAAATTTTAAAAGCCTTAAAACATCCTAAAACGTAAAAAAAATCATGTTAGAAATTTTAAAATTTTCAATATTTTAAAAATTTTAAAAAATCATTTTTAAAATCATTATTTTTATTTGACTTGCAAAAAATTTTGTTTTTAATAAATCGGCTTTATTTTGCGTTTTCCAATCGATTTACACTTAGAAATTCAACTTTAAAGCATTTTTGCACCGTTAAATGAGGTTCAATAATAAAACATTATTGAACCTCATTTAACGGTGCAAGAATGCTTCAAAGTTGAATTTCTAAGTGTAAATCGATTGGAAAACGCAAAATAAAGACGTTTTATTTAAAAAAAAATTTTTTGCAAGTCAAGTAAAAATATTAATTTTAAAAATGATTTTTTTAAATTTTTAAATTATTAATATTTTCAGAAAATTTTTAACATGATTTTTTTAACGTTTTAGGATTTTTTAAGTCTTTAAAAATTTTAAAATTTTAAAAATTATTTTTAAAAATTCATAAAAATTATAAAAAATTTTAAAAATTTTTAAATGATTTTCTCGACGTTTCAGGATGTTTTAGGACTTTTAAAATTTTAAAATTTTTAAAAATTTATTAAAAAATTTAAAAATTTTAAAAGTCTTAAAACATCCTAAAACGTTGAGAAAATCATTTAAAAAATTTTAAAAATTTTTATAATTTTTATGAATTTTTAAGACTTGGAAAAATTTAAAAAAAAATTTTAAAAATTTTAAAAGTCTTAAAACATCCTGAAACGTTGAGAAAATCATGTAAAAATCTTTTAAAATTTTTAATAATTTTTATGAATTTTTGAAAACTTAGAAAAATTTTTAAAAAAAATTTTAAAAATTTTAAAATTTTAAAAGCCTTAAAACATCCTAAAACGTAAAAAAAATCATAATAGAAACTTTTAAATTTTTAATATTTTAAAAATTTTAAAAAATCATTTTTAAAATCATTATTTTTATTTGACTTGCAAAAAATTTTGTTTTTAATAAATCGGCTTTATTTTGCGTTTTCCAATCGATTTACACTTAAAAATTCAACTTTGAAGCATTTTTGCACCGTTAAATGAGGTTCAATAATAAAACATTATTGAACCTCATTTAACGGTGCAAAAATGCTTCAAAGTTGAATTTCTAAGTGTAAATCGATTGGAAAACGCAAAATAAAGCCGATTTATTAAAAACAAAATTTTTTGCAAGTCAAATAAAAATATTAAATTTAAAAATGATTTTTTAAAATTTTTAAATTATTAATATTTTCATAAAATTTTTAACATGATTTTTTTAACGTTTTAGGATTTTTTAAGTCTTTAAAAATTTTAAAATTTTAAAAATTATTTTTAAAAATTCATAAAAATTATAAAAAATTTTAAAAATTTTTAAATGATTTTCTCGACGTTTCAGGACGTTTTAAGACTTTTGAAATTTTAAAATTTTTAAAAATTTTTTTTAAAAATTTAAAAATTTTAAGTTTTAAAACATACCAAAACGTTGAGAAAATCATTAAAAAATTTAAAAAATTTTTATAATTTTCATGAATTTTTAAGACTTAGAAAAATTTAAAAAAAATTTTAAAAATTTTAAAAGTCTTAAAACATCCTAAAACGTAAAAAAAATCATGTTAGAAATTTTAAAATTTTTAATATTTTAATAATTTTAAAAAATCATTTTTAAAATCATTATTTTTATTTGACTTGCAAAAAATTTTGTTTTTAATAAATCGGCTTTATTTTGCGTTTTCCAATCGATTTACACTTAGAAATTCAACTTTGAAGCATTTTTGCATCGTTAAATGAGGTTCAATAATAAAACTTTATTGAACCTCATTTAACGGTGCAAAAATGCTTCAAAGTTGAATTTCTAAGTAAAATTATTAAAAATTTTAAAAGATTTTTACATGATTTTCTCAACGTTTCAGGATGTTTTAAGACTTTTAAAATTTTTAAAATTTTTTTTTAAATTTTTCTGTCTTAAAAATTCATAAAAATTATAAAAATTTTTTAAATTTTTTAAATGATTTTCTCAACGTTTTAGGATGTTTTAAGACTTTTAAAATTTTTAAATTTTTAAAAAAAATTTTTAAAAATTTTAAAATTTTAAAAGTCTTAAAACATCCTGAAACGTCGAGAAAATCATTTAAAAATTTTAAAATTTTAAAAGTCTTAAAACATCCTGAAACGTCGAGAAAATCATTTAAAAATTTTTAAAATTTTTTATAATTTTTATGAATTTTTAAAAATAATTTTTAAAATTTTAAAATTTTTGAAGACTTAAAAAATCCTAAAACGTTAAAAAAATCATGTTAAAAATTTTATGAAAATATTAATAATTTTAAAATTTTAAAAAATTATTTTTAAAATTAATATTTTTATTTGACTTGCAAAAAATTTTGTTTTTAATAAATCGGCTTTATTTTGCGTTTTCCAATCGATTTACACTTAGAAATTCAACTTTGAAGCATTTTTGCACCGTTAAATGAGGTTCAATAATGTTTTATTATTGAACCTCATTTAACGGTGCAAAAATGCTTCAAAGTTGAATTTCTAAGTGTAAATCGATTGGAAAACGCAAAATAAAGCCGATTTATTAAAATAAAAATTTTTTGCAAGTCAAATAAAAATAATGATTTTAAAAATGATTTTTTAAAATTTTTAAAATATTATAAATTTTAAATTTTCTAACATGATTTTTTTTACGTTTTAGGATGTTTTAAGGCTTTTAAATTTTTAAAATTTTTAAAATTTTTTTTAAAAATTTTTCTAAGTTTTCAAAAATTCATAAAAATTATTAAAAATTTTAAAAGATTTTTACATGATTTTCTCAACGTTTCAGGATGTTTTAAGACTTTTAAAATTTTTAAAATTTTTTTTTAAATTTTTCTAAGTCTTAAAAATTCATAAAAATTATAAAAATTTTTAAAATTTTTTACATGATTTTCTCAACGTTTTAGGATGTTTTAAGACTTTTAAAATTTTTAAATTTTTAAAAAAAATTTTTAAAAATTTTAAAATTTTAAAAGTCTTAAAACATCCTGAAACGTCGAGAAAATCATTTAAAAATTTTTTAAATTTTTTATAAATTTTATGAATTTTTTAAAACTTCGAAAAATTTTTAAAAATAATTTTTAATATTTTAAAATTTTTAAAGACTTAAAAAATCCTAAAACGTTAAAAAAATCATGTAAAAAATTTTATAAAAATATTAATAATTTAAAAATTTTAAAAAATCATTTTTAAAATTAATATTTTTACTTGACTTGCAAAAAATTTTTATTTTAATAAATCAGCTTTATTTTGCGTTTTCCAATCGATTTACACTTAGAAATTCAACTTTGAAGCATTTTTGCACCGTTAAATGAGGTTCAATAATAAAACCTCATTTAACGGTGCAAAAATGCTTCAAAGTTGAATTTCTAAGTGTAAATCGATTGGAAAACGCAAAATAAAGCCGATTTATTAAAATAAAAATTTTTTGCGAGTCAAATAAAAATAATGATTTTAAAAATGATTTCTTAAAATTTTTAAAATATTAAAAATTTTAAAATTTCTAACATGATTTTTTTTACGTTTTAGGATATTTTAAGGCTTTTAAAATTTTAAAATTTTTAAAATTTTTTTTAAAATTTTTTCTAAGTTTTCAAAAATTCATAAAAATTATTAAAAATTTTAAAAGATTTTTACATGATTTTCTCAACGTTTCAGGATGTTTTAGTTTTTAACATGATTTTTTTAACGTTTTAACGTTTCAAAAATTTAAAAATTTTTAAATTTTTAAAAATTTTTTTTAAAAATTTTTTACATAATTTTCTCAACGTTTTAGGATGTTTTAAGACTTTTAAAATTTTTAAATTTTTAAAAAAAAATTTTTAAAAATTTCTTAAAACATCCTAAAACGTAAAAAAAATCATGCTAGAAATTTTAAAAATTTTAATATTTTAAAAATTTTAAAAAATCATTTTTAAAATTAATATTTTTATTTGACTTGCAAAAAAATTTTTCTTTAATAAATTGGCTATATTTTGCGTTTTTTAATCGATTTACACTAAGAAATTCAACTTTGAAGCATTTTTGCACCGGTAAATGAGGTTCAATAATAAAATCTTTTTTCGAAGCTATTTACTGAAAATTACGTTTAAATACGGTAAAAACTTGATTTTATCAATTCGAATTTTTTTCAATGCTAATTTGCATGTCCAAAGGTAAAAACCATTTTTTTACCGTATTTAAACGTAATTTGCAGTTAATAACTTCGAAAAAAGATTTTATTATTGAACCTCATTTTACGGTGCAAAAATACTTCAAAGTTGAATTTCTTAGTGTAAATCGATTGGAAAACGCAAAATAAAGCCGATTTATTAGAAAAAAATTTTTTTGCAAGTCAAGTAAAAATATTTTTTAAAAATGATTTTTAAAAATTTTTAAATTATTAAAACTTTAATAAAGTTTTTACCATGATTTTTTAACGTTTAGTATGTTTTAAGTCTTCAAAATTCTAAAAATTTAAAAAATTTTTTTTTAAATTTTTTCTAAGTTTTAAAAATTTATATATCAATACTAGTTTTTTTCAATGCAAATTTACATGTCAAACGTTAAAATCAAGTTTTTACCGTGTTTAAACGTAATTTTCAGTAAATAACTTCGCAAAAAGATTTTATTATTGAACCTCATTTAACGGTGCAAAAATGCTTCAAAGCTGAATTTCTTAGTGTAAATCGATTGGAAAACGCAAAATAAAGCCAATTTATTAGAAAAAATTTTTTTTGCAAGTCAAGTAAAAATATTATTTTTTAAAATTATTAAAATTTTTATAAAGTTTTTAACATGATTATTTTAACGTTTTAGGATGTTTTAAGTTTTCAAAAATTTAAGAATTTTAAAAATTATTTTTAAAAATTTTTCTAAGTTTTAAAAATTCATATATCAATACGAGTTTTTTTCAATGCAAATTTACATGTCAAACGTTAAAATCAAGTTTTTACCGTATTTAAACGTAATTTTCTGTAAATAACTTCAAAAAAAATTTCTAACATGATTTTTTTACGTTTTAGGATGTTTTAAGACTAAAAGTTTTTAAATTTTTAAAATTTTTTTTAAAAATTTTTTAAGTTTTTAAAAATTCATAAAAATTATTAAAAATTTTTACATGATTTTCTCAACGTTTTAGGATGTTTTAAGACTTTTAAAATTTCTAAATTTTAAAAATTTTTTTTAAAAATTTTAAAAAAAAATTTAAATAGGTATATAAAAATTTTAAAAATTTTAAAATTTTAAAAGTCTTAAAACATCCTAAAACGTTGAGAAAATGATGTAAAAAATTTTAATAATTTTTATGAATTTTTAAAACTTAGAAAAATTTTTAAAAAGATTTTTAAAAATTTTAAAATTTTAAAAGGCTTAAAACATCCTAAAACGTCGAGTAAATCAGTTAAAAATGTTTAAAATTTTTAATAATTTTTATGAATTTTTAAAAACTTAGAAAAATTTTTAAAAGAAATTTTAAAAATTTAAAAATTTTAGAAGTCTTAAAACATCCTAAAACGTAAAAAAAATCATGTTAAAAATTTTAAAAATTTTAATATTTTAAAAATTTTAAAAAATTAAAAATTTTAAAAATTTTAATATTTTAAAAATTTTAAAAAATTATTTTTGATAAATTTGGATATGATGTGGAATGTCGGTGAAGAAAAACAGTAATAAATTTATACAATTGATTTGTTTCGTTTATTGAAAAACAGGTTAGCGAGCACGTCGTTTAGTTAACAGAAATGAACACTATATAGTATATA
>JBDIXK010000169.1:0-16240 GCA_039654895.1 Mongoloraphidia duomilia
TTTAATTTTTCCCTATAAATTTGCTTTGATCTGGATAAAACTATGCATACTTATGGAGAAAAACACGCTGAATCGATTCTCGTTGACAAAAATCGTCTATCTCTTTTAGTTTCGGAGATTTTAGCGTTTTAAGATTTTTTAATTTTTCCCTATAAATTTGCTTCGATCTGGATAAAACTATGCATACTTATGGAGAAAAACACGCTGAATCGATTCCCGTTGACAAAAATCGTCTATCTCTTTTAGTTTCGGAGATATAAGCGTTTTAAGATTTTTTATTTTTTCCCTATAAATTTGCTTTGATCTGGATAAAACTATGCATACTTATGGAGAAAAACACGCTGAATCGATTCCCGTTGACAAAAATCGTCTATCTCTTTTAGTTTCGGAGATTTTAGCGTTTTAAGATTTTTTAATTTTTCCCTATAAATTTGCTTCGATCTGGATAAAACTATGCATACTTATGGAGAAAAACACGCTGAATCGATTCCCGTTGACAAAAATCGTCTATTTCTTTTAGTTTCGGAGATATAAGCGTTTTAAGATTTTTTAATTTTTCCCCATAAATTTGCTTCGATCTGGATAAAACTATGCATACTTATGGAGAAAAACACGCTGAATCGATTCCCGTTGACAAAAATCGTCTATCTCTTTTAGTTTCGGAGATAAAAGCGTTTTAAGATTTTTTAATTTTTCCCTATAAATTTGCTTTGATCTGGATAAAACTATGCATACTTATGGAGAAAATCACGCTGAATCGATTCCCGTTGACAAAAATCGTCTATCTCTTTTAGTTTCGGAGATTTTAGCGTTTTAAGATTTTTTATTTTTCCCTATAAATTTGCTTCGATCTGGATAAAACTATGCACACTTATGGAGAAAAACACGCTGAATCGATTCCCGTTGACAAAAATCGTCTATCTCTTTTAGTTTCGGAGATATAAGCGTTTTAAGATTTTTTAATTTTTCCCTATAAATTTGCTTTGATCTGGATAAAACTATGCATACTTATGGAGAAAAACACGCTGAAGCGATTCCCGTTGACAAAAATCGTCTATCTCTTTTAGTTACAGAGATATAAGCGTTTTAATTTTTTAATTTTTCTCTATAAATTTGCTTTGATCTGGATAAAACTATGCATACTTATGGAGAAAAACACGCTGAATCGATTCCCGTTGACAAAAATCGTCTATCTCTTTTAGTTTCGGAGATATAAGCGTTTTAAGATTTTTTAATTTTTCCCTATAAATTTGCTTCGATCTGGATAAAACTATGCATACTTATGGAGAAAAACACGCTGAATCGATTCCCGTTGACAAAAATCGTCTATCTCTTTTAGTTTCGGAGATATAAGCGTTTTAAGATTTTTTATTTTTTCCCTATAAATTTGCTTTGATCTGGATAAAACTATGCATACTTATGGAGAAAAACACGCTGAATCGATTCCCGTTGACAAAAATCGTCTATCTCTTTTAGTTTCGGAGATTTTAGCGTTTTAAGATTTTTTAATTTTTCCCTATAAATTTGCTTCGATCTGGATAAAACTATGCATACTTATGGAGAAAAACACGCTGAATCGATTCCCGTTGACAAAAATCGTCTATTTCTTTTAGTTTCGGAGATATAAGCGTTTTAAGATTTTTTAATTTTTCCCCATAAATTTGCTTCGATCTGGATAAAACTATGCATACTTATGGAGAAAAACACGCTGAATCGATTCCCGTTGACAAAAATCGTCTATCTCTTTTAGTTTCGGAGATAAAAGCGTTTTAAGATTTTTTAATTTTTCCCTATAAATTCGCTTTGATCTGGATAAAACTATGCATACTTATGGAGAAAAACACGCTGAATCGATTCCTGTTGACAAAAATCGTCTATCTCTTTTAGTTTCGGAGATATAAGCGTTTTAAGATTTTTTAATTTTTCCCTATAAATTTGCTTTGATCTGGATAAAACTATGCATACTTATGGAGAAAAACACGCTGAATCGATTCCCGTTGACAAAAATCGTCTATCTCTTTTAGTTTCGGAGATTTTAGCGTTTTAAAATTTTTTAATTTTCCCTATAAATTCGCTTTGATCTGGATAAAACTATGCATACTTATGGAGAAAAACACGCTGAATCGATTCCAGTTGACAAAAATCGTCTATCTCTTTTAGTTTCGGAGATTTTAGCGTTTTAAAATTTTTTAATTTTCCCTATAAATTCGCTTTGATCTTGATAAAACTATGCATACTTATGGAGAAAAACACGCTGAAGCGATTCCCGTTGACAAAAATCGTCTATCTTTTTTAGTTTCGGAGATATAAGCGTTTTAATTTTTTAATTTTTCTCTATAAATTTGCTTTGATCTGGATAAAACTATGCATACTTATGGAGAAAAACCCGCTGAATCGATTCCCGTTGACAAAAATCGTCTATCTCTTTTAGTTTCGGAGATATAAGCGTTTTAAGATTTTTTAATTTTTCCCTATAAATTTGCTTTGATCTGGATAAAACTATGCATACTTATGGAGAAAAACACGCTGAATCGATTCCCGTTGACAAAAATCGTCTATCTCTTTTAGTTTCGGAGATATAAGCGTTTTAAGATTTTTTAATTTTTCCCTATAAATTTGCTTTGATCTGGATAAAACTATGCATACTTATGGAGAAAAACACGCTGAATCGATTCCCGGAGTGTGGTGGAATAATTTTTATGCTGTCGACGATTACAAATTATCACTGAATTTGAATATTCCGATTTTAATCAGCATAAAGATAGGGTTGGGTTCCCCACATTAAGATAACTTTGGATGTTGACTCGTCCAAAGTGTTGAAAGAAAGGGGTGGATCAACGATTGAGGGTCCTTGTTATCGAGACAAAGTGAAATTTGTTTTCTACAAAAGGTTATATTTTAACGAAGTTCACTGTTCTAATGTTAACAGTGAAAGGCGCTTAATTGAACAAAAATGTCTTAGATTGATTCGAACAATCTTCACTAAACTTAGTAAGATCCAAAAGTTCTCATCAATTAATTCATTCATACATGAAAAAAAACAATTTTATGTATCTTTAACAATCATAATATATTAACTTGCTATAAATTTAACAAGAATTTTACAAATCACAAAACGTTACTGCAATAACAATTTACATGAGTTAAAACAGACATCCTGTTTAACTCAACACATTAAAAGTTGAAAACCGCTGAAGAGCATTATAATTTACAAATCTCTATATGTATCAAAATCTCAGATTGGTACTGAACAATTTTTATCAATTATAAAAATGCACAATTAGTGTTAATATGTAAACCTAGTGTATAAAGAGGAAAGCAAATAATAAGAAGTTACTGACAAAGTAGATAATAAAGAATATTAAGTAAAAAAAAACGATAATATAAATCTGTCAAGCTGTCTGTTAATGTGATAGTAGTCCGTGATGGTATAAATAAGGTTAACGAAGTGAAGTGAAACAACCGTCAAAGAAAAGGTGTAGTCACGTCTGATAAGTCAAAAAACCACTACAGGATTATAAGATTGTTAAATGTTAATAAGGAACCGAAGGAAACTCAAATTCACTTATTTGAGTAATTCAGTTATCTTGTTAATTGTTAATATGCTATTTTCTATGACCATTAAGTGTTAACATAGGTAAGGAAATAATTCGCAGGAACTACCGTCTGTGGTCGCTGTCAATAAGAAAATTGTCCATACAAAAATTATATAACTTAAGTGAAAAAAAGAATTAATAGGATGTCTACCGAACTTATAATAAGCGGTAGGCAACCAAAGTTACATGAAAACTTAATCAATATTAGTGCTATCTCTTTATAAACACACTAGATCACAATAGAAACCAAAATTAGTTGATAATAATGAAAAATTACCTTAGTTAAACACAGGTGAGAATAACCCATCTGTGACATAAGAAAATAGACAGATGATTTTTACAGGTTAAAATTATCGATCAAAAGAACAGTACAATCTTATTGCAATTAATTAATTAACAAATTCCACCAATTTGTAAAGATTGATGATTTACCAAATTGGTGATAATACATTCCACTATGCTTTAGTTTGTTAAGGCCATATTATTTCGTTTATAAAATCGCTTGTGCGAATCAAAATATATTTGATTTATTTTAGGATAAATTCAATTCTGTTAAAATGCAACTATGCCATGAATTGATTGTATATGATTAGCAAAATATATCCAGATTTTATTCCACAATTATTATCATACACGTGGTCGGTGTATGCTTAAAATACAACACTCATCAATAGGTTATATTAAAATATTACCTTTCATTTATTAAATTTTATTAATAGTTAAACGAAATATCGAAAATAACGCTGATGACAGCATTAATTATTTATTTTATTTCTATGAAATTTTTATTCTAAAATGGCAGACGGCCATGTTGCAAACTCATGCTTATAATTTTCACGCAAACATTCATTCATCACTTATCTTTATTCTAAATTATTTACAAATATCTACTTATCTGATTTTGATTGATTGAAGATAATTAAGGCTCTGGGGGACTCCGATGGGCGATAATTATCTATAAAACCCCAGCCTGACTCGAAATATGTGATTCCGTTTCGATCAGGTGCTGGCTGCAAGCCACGGTTCAGGCGACTAGAAGGAAACGGCTTCCTGCCGATCACAAGAGGCACTTGGCTATGATAATGAATTACGTCGCACCGGAATTAAAACGAGCGCGCAACCATAGAGTATGAATATAAATTAGCATTGGCAACCTTAGTTAAAGAAAATTATCTATTGTCATGAAATGTTCCATGACAATATTCCCCGGACAAGAAAAAAAAGAGAAAAAAAAATTCTTTGATATTACCCATCAAAGGATTTTTTTATATCCACCTCGTAACTTAGCGGCAATTGACCTTTAAAACGTTTAAATTGATTAATATGATGATATCCTAGTTCATGAGATGAACTCGGATGTTCTAGTAAGTAGACATTTGCATTCAATTTTGATTTGATTCTAAAAGGACCTGTAAACAGGACATCCAGCTTCTTTGACCGTCGATCATTCACCGATGACAGCGGGTGCGTGCGCAGAAATACCATATCGCCTGGACTAAACGACACCGATGGCTTCGTATCTTCATGAGACTGCTGGCGTTCTGTAGCAAGCTGCCTTAAACGTCTTCTGATGGATTCTCGATCAGTCGGGTTGTCCTCTACGGGTTGTGGAAAATCGGATTGTTTAACCATGAACAAATCAGGTTTACGGTCGTATTGCAATTCAAACGGAGAAACGCCGGTCGATTGGTTGACATTCGTATTCATCCCGAACGCCACCTTTGGTAACAGGCGACTCCAAAGCGTATGTTGAACGTTGCAGTACAGTCGCAGTAAGGTGCCAACTTGCTTGTTGTATCGCTCAACGGGATTAGCCTTCGGAGTGTAGGGGCAGGTATACGTAACCTCAACACCAAGTTCCGACAGCGGTTCACTGAATTTCTTCGAACGGAAAATGGAGGCGTTGTCGCATAGGATCCTTTTCGCGACACCATGTTCTGGAAAGTAATTCAATCTCAATTTAGTTAAAATTGTTTTGGTAGTTGCCCTACGCAGGGCGTACAACGTGATGTATTTCGTGAACACATCAAGTATCACAAGAATTACAGTGGTACCTCCGGCTGAGCGCACGAGTGGACCAACAATATCGATAGATAACAAATCGTTTTTATTATAGGATATTACAGAATAAAAACCACCATGCAGAGTGGCAGTGGGGTGCTTGGCTGTTAAACATGGCCAACATGAGTTTACACATTTGATAGATTTATTTTTTAAATTCTTAATAGATACAAAGGGATTCATGACTAAGTAAAGCTTAGTCGCACCTGGGTGACACATGAATATGTGCCAGAATCGTATGTAACGCATCTCGATCTGGCTTGGAACACACAATTTCCAAGATTTTTTCTTTGTATCATAAATAAACAAATAATCATTTTTTATCATATAAGTTGAATTAGAATCTAGGACTGAATCATTATTATTTACAGTCTTTTGACGATTATAAATTGGACTTAAGATCTCATCAGCTTGTTGCATAACCTTTAATTGAGTCATGAGTTTAGAAATTTCTTTTAAATCTCCTTTTGGAAAAATTGCAAATATGAAAACAGAGTTCTGCACTGCAGAATTATCAACTTCACGGATGTTATCACGATTAAAGGAATCTATACAGTCGTAGGTATCATTGTAAAATATTTCAATGGATATATTATTATTATGGTTACATTCGTTTACCGTATCGTAGAGCATATTATATTGTACAGACACACATCGCTGCGAAGCAAATACACCCTGTGAAAAAATACAACTGCATGGATGAGTATTACTAAAATTACCTAACTTTACAATACCAAACACACGAAATTCATTTTCATTAGAAGTTACACTAATATCATGGGGGTGAAAATATCGCGATAAGCAATCTGCAGCTAAGTTCGATTTTCCTGAACAATATTTTATGTCAATATTGTAACCTTGTAATTTAAGTACCCATTTCAAGATACGAATATTATAAAATTTCCCTTTGTTCAGAACGAAGGAGAGGGCTTGACAATCAGTATAAACAGTGATGTTCTCCCCATAAATGTAGTTATGCCATTTATTAGTCGCTTCCACGATGGCTAAAAGTTCTTTCTCAACTGAAGAATAGTTCAACTGAGCCTGATGTAAAATTTTACTGTAGAAGGCCAATATGTTAACCGAAGAGTCTTCGCATATTTGAAATAGTATGCCCGATATCGCATAACGCGAGGCATCGGTCTGGATAAAATATCCCGCACCAATTTTAGAATGATGTAAGAGAGTAATTTTAGTGAATGCTCTTTTTAATTCGTTGAAGGCACGATTTTTATCCTCCGACCACTGAAATGGTAGTTTACTTTGTTTCAGCATGTCATACAGAGGTTTGGCAACATCAGCAAATTTATTTACAAATCGTCTATCAAAATTGCACAATCCCAAAAATTGTTGAATGTTCCTCCGGTTTCTTGGAACCGGAAAATTTTGAATAGCCATAATTCTATCAGAGTCGGGATATATGCCACTGGTGGTAACTATGTACCCGAGAAATTTTACTTTTTCAGAACAAAAAACACTTTTATCAAAGTTCAACGTTAAATTGGCGCTACGTAGTCTATCAAAAAGTTTAGACAAATGATCTATATGTTGTTCAAAACTACTAGAAATTACTAACACGTCATCGACATAATTAATCACGAAAGAATGCATCAGATCCCCCAAGGCTTCATGCAAACAACAAATAAGTGCAGAAGTAGCTGTTGAAATTCCGAAGGGAACCCGCTGAAAAACATATGATTTGCCATTCACCAAAAATCCAGTATATTTCTGGTGATCCGGATTAAGTCCGATTTGCCAGAAGCTTTTTGTCAGATCAAAAACCGACATAAATTTTATTGCTTCAAAGCGTTGTAAAACTGTTTCAATGTTTTCAGGTTTGTTAGTTTCGGGAGCAATACGTTTATTGAGTTGTCTAGCGTCTAGTACTAGTCGGATATTACCGTCCTTTTTAGGGACAACGTGAATAGGATTAATATATGCGGTATTCTTTCTGGCAATGATTCCCTGATCCAGCATGTTTTTAACCTCATGGGTAACCGCGTCTCTAAGTTTGTACGGAACATTATATAGATTACCCCTGAATACGGAGGTATCGGATATATTTAAATCATGAGTGTAACAATTGGCCAAACCAGGTTGTTCACTAAAGATATCACGATAATCATGAATCAATTTACTTAGCGTCGCTTTTTGATCATGAGATAAATTTAAATTTTCTACTTTATTAAGAATCTCATGACGCCGGGATTCCAAGTCGAGATCTCTAACCGAGAGAGCAGCACAAGGTAAATTTTGCACTTTTTCTTTTCGCGGAGAGATGCGCTCCCTAAAACTAGCTTCGCCGTCGCGACCCCATTTCTCAGATATCGAGAAATCGTCACCAGAACTAGATGTAGCTGTATATACATTCCAATCGTCGTGTTCATTCAGTACAGAATGATTGATGTTTTTATTATTGTTGTCGATACAAGTATCGGACAACCCACAAGATGTGATTCTGGGCAAGCCATGAATCAAGGTTAAATCATTCAAACTGTAATTTACAGCTGAAGATTTACAACTCCCAGATATAGGTTCATTGACCTTATAATCTGGTAAATTCATATTTTGTACATCGTGTCCGACATACAATGGTTTTTTCGTCGATGAGAATAGTCGTGGACCATGCATATTTGCACGAACACACGGTATCTCAATTTTACTACTCTTTTTGTCACTAGGATCTAAAGACGCGATACTGGAATCAGAATCGGCGCACGAAAGCATATTAGATCCAGAGAGGTTATTTATTGAAAATTTCATTGACTCAATTAAATTTGAATCTTTGTTACATAAATCGGTTTTTTCGTGATGATCAACCCCGTTCGAGATCCCACCTGAAACCCCAGGGTCCAGATCAGACGACCTATCATCAATATTATGAAAGTCAATCTCGGTATACAGGCGATTATCTACATAAAATTGTATAACCCTATTATCAAAGTTTATATGAGCATTGTAATCGTTCAAAAAATCAGCACCAAAAATAATACTGCATTTTAATTCGTCTACGACAAAAGCTTTTATCTCAAAATTAATTAAATTGCATGTTACATTAAGAAATGCCTGTTTTTTGATGGCCGAACTCCTTTGACCAACAGCACTAACAATTCTACAACTCTTAACCGGAATAAATGGAATCTGATAAATTTTAGAAATATTATCCCACATTTCATTGGAGATAGCAGAAATCTGACTTCCGGTGTCAACAAGTGCAACAGTGTGAAATTTACCTATATTAATCTTGATGTATGGCATCTCATCGCTTTTCAAATTAGAAGTTAATAGAGAGTTTACTTTTAGATTTTCCATACTGGAATTAACATTTAATCTTTCCCCTGTCCAGCGGCTGAGTCTCGACAGGGGTCCAACCAGTTTTTTGGATCCAATTCGAATGAATCCTCCTCGTCCACATCCATTTCAACGAAGTGAACTTGAGGGGAAGGTTTAACTGTAGAATATTTATTTGTTGTCGCATTTATCGTATGAGGTTTAGCATAAGAATTTTTATTAAATTTTGAGGTAGTATTATCGTTATTTATGGGAACATGCTCCTGAGACGTTTTGTACGAACCCATTTTTTGAAAACTAGGACCACGCTGTGATTCTACATCATCAAGTTCTTTTAATAATTTATAGAAATCTAAGAACGAGCATAATTGTGCTGTTAATAAAACTCTTTGTATGTGAATAGGGAAGTGCCTTTTCATAATCATAATAAACTCCATTTCACCAATTGGCGGATAAAATTGTTTAGATTTTTTATGGCTTTCCAATAGATACTGTGCCATAGTTTGTCCTTTACTTGACGAATAATGGTTAGTGTAAAGTTCCAGACGAACCTTTTGCTGTCTGTTAAAATCCCAGAATTCCTCCAAAAAAATACCCTTGAATGTTTCAAAATTACTAAACATATGTTTAAACTCGTCAAACCAAAAATATGCTGAACCTTCGAAGGTCTGCTCTACTTGATATAATTGTAAGTGAGGTGGAATCTGAGTACACCTTAGATATGCTTCTAATTTGTCTATAAATTCTACCGGATTCTCCGAACTTTCTCCTGAAAATTTCGGAAGCTGAATCTGAATTTGACTAGTTTTAACGAAAGGAGTATTGGCGATACCGTTAATATTATGTAGATTCTCCCAATTAATATGATTTTGGTTATTCGTATTATTAAGATTTATGTTCGGAATGTTCGGATTAAACCAACCATTACCATTAGAAAAATTTGTTGACATACCTGTCCTTCTCGCGTGATAGTTACCCGCTAGGCTGTTAAATTCCGGAAGTTGACTCCCCGAAGTCATCCGTGTTCCGAAGTTATCGGTGAATCTCACATGTGGATGATTCACAGTCGTGTACTGTACACTCGGTGCACTATCCGCTTGAGTTAGATTTGGTTCAGATTGGTGAGCACTTTGATACGTGTCGTACCTTCTTGAATTTGTGAAGGTTGTTTGAGGAACGGATGTAGTTGCAGTCGCATCGATGTGTGTCTGAACATTAACCCGTTGACTTTGTTCCATCGTAACCGGAAACAGACGTCCATCGTCATTCAGGCGATATAAACGACTGCAGTCCAGACTTCCAAATCATTCAATAATAAAACATTATTGAACCTCATTTAACGGTGCAAAAATGCTTCAAAGTTGAATTTCTAAGTGTAAATCGATTGGAAAACGCAAAATAAAGCCGATTTATTAAAAACAAAATTTTTTGCAAGTCAAATAAAAATGATTTTTTAAAATTTTTAAAATATTAAAAATTTTAAAATTTCTAACATGATTTTTTTTACGTTTTAGGATGTTTTAAGGCTTTTAAAATTTTAAAATTTTTAAAATTTTTTTTAAAAATTTTTCTGTTTTCAAAAATTCATAAAAATTGTAAAAATTTTTAAAATTTTTTAAATGATTTTCTCAACGTTTTAGGATGTTTTAAGACTTTTAAAATTTTTAAATTTTTAAAAAAAAATTTTTAAAATTTTAAAATTTTAAAAGTCTTAAAACAACCTGAAACGTCGAGAAAATCATTTAAAAACTTTTGAAATTTTTTATAATTTTTATGAATTTTTAAAAATAATTTTTAAAATTTTAAAATTTTTAAAGACTTAAAAAATCCTAAAACGTTAAAAAAATCATGTTAAAAATTTTATGAAAATATTAATAATTTAAAAATTTTAAAAAATCATTTTTAAAATTAATATTTTTATTTGACTTGCAAAAAATTTTGTTTTTAATAAATCGGCTTTATTTTGCGTTTTCCAATCGATTTACACTTAGAAATTCAACTTTGAAGCATTCTTCGATTTACACTTAGAAATTCAACTTTGAAGCATTTTTGCACCGTTAAATTAGGTTCAATAATAAAACATCATTGAACCTCATTTAACGGTGCAAAAATGCTTAAAGTTGAATTTCTAAGTGTAAATCGATTGGAAAACGCAAAATAAAGCCGATTTATTAAAAACAAAATTTTTTGCAAGTCAAATAAAAATAATGATTTTAAAAATTATTTTTTTAAAATTTTTAAAATATTAAAAATTTTAAAATTTCTAACATGATTTTTTTTACGTTTTAGGATGTTTTAAGGCTTTTAAAATTTTTAAATTTTTAAAATTTTTTTTAAAAATTTTTCTAAGTTTTCAAAAATTCATAAAAATTATTAAAAATTTTAAAAGATTTTTACATGATTTTCTCAACGTTTCAGGATGTTTTAAGACTTTTAAAATTTTTAAAATTTTTTTTTAAATTTTTCTGTCTTAAAAATTCATAAAAATTATAAAAATTTTAAAATTTTTTAAATGATTTTCTCAACGTTTTAAGATGTTTTAAGACTTTTAAAATTTTTAAATTTTTAAAAAAAATTTTTAAAAATTTTAAAATTTTAAAAGTCTTAAAACATCCTGAAACGTCGAGAAAATCATTTAAAAATTTTTAAAATTTTTTATAATTTTTATGAATTTTTAAAAATAATTTTTAAAATTTTAAAATTTTTTGAGACTTAAAAAATCCTAAAACGTTAAAAAAATCATGGTAAAAATTTTATGAAAATATTAATAATTTAAAAATTTTAAAAAACCATTTTTAAAATTAATATTTTTATTTGACTTGCAAAAAATTTTGTTTTTAATAAATCGGCTTTATTTTGCGTTTTCCAATCGATTTACACTTAGAAATTCAACTTTGAAGCATTTTTGCACCGTTAAATAAGGTTCAATAATGTTTTATTATTGAACCTCATTTAACGGTGCAAAAATGCTTCAAAGTTGAATTTCTAAGTGTAAATCGATTGGAAAACGCAAAATAAAGCCGATTTATTAAAAACAAAATTTTTTGCAAGTCAAATAAAAATAATGATTTTAAAAATGATTTTTTAAAATTTTTAAAATATTAAAAATTTTAAAATTTCTAACATGATTTTTTTTACGTTTTAAGATGTTTTAAGGCTTTTAAAATTTTAAAATTTTTAAAATTTTTTTTAAAAATTTTTCTAAGTTTTCAAAAATTCATAAAAATTATTAAAAATTTTAAAAGATTTTTACATGATTTTCTCAACGTTTCAGGATGTTTTAAGACTTTTAAAATTTTTAAAATTTTTTTTAAATTTTTCTACGTCTAAAAAATTCATAAAAAATATAAAAATTTTTAAAATTTTTTAAATGATTTTCTCAACGTTTTAGGATGTTTTAAGACTTTTAAAATTTTTAAATTTTTAAAAAAAATTTTTAAAAATTTTAAAATTTTAAAAGTCTTAAAACATCCTGAAACGTCGAGAAAATCATTTAAAAATTTTTAAAATTTTTTATAATTTTTATAAATTTTTAAAAATAATTTTTAAAATTTTAAAATTTTTAAAGACTTAAAAAATCCTAAAACGTTAAAAAAATCATGTTAAAAATTATATGAAAATATTAATAATTTAAAAATTTTTAAAAATCATTTTTAAAATTTATATTTTTATTTGACTTGCAAAAAATTTTGTTTTTAATAAATCGGCTTTATTTTGCGTTTTCCAATCGATTTACACTTAGAAATTCAACTTTGAAGCATTTTTGCACCGTTAAATGAGGTTCAATAATGTTTTATTATTGAACCTCATTTAACGGTGCAAAAATGCTTCAAAGTTGAATTTCTAAATGTAAATCGATTGGAAAACGCAAAATAAAGCCGATTTATTAAAAACAAAATTTTTTGCAAGTCAAATAAAAATAATGATTTTAAAAATGATTTTTTAAAATTTTTAAAATATTAAAAATTTTAAAATTTCTAACATGATTTTTTTTACGTTTTAAGATGTTTTAAGGCTTTTAAAATTTTAAAATTTTTAAAATTTTTTTTAAAAATTTTTCTAAGTTTTAAAAAATTCATAAAAATTATTAAAAATTTTAAAAGATTTTTACATGATTTTCTCAACGTTTCAGGATGTTTTAAGACTTTTAAAATTTTTAAAATTTTTTTTCAAATTTTTCTGTCTTAAAAATTCATAAAAATTATAAAAATTTTTAAAATTTTTTAAATGATTTTCTCAACGTTTTAGGATGTTTTAAGACTTTTAAAATTTTTAAATTTTTAAAAAAAATTTTTAAAAATTTTAAAATTTTAAAAGTCTTAAAACATCTGAAACGTCGAGAAAATCATTTAAAAATTTTTAAAGTTTTTTATAATTTTTATGAATTTTTAAAAATAATTTTTAAAATTTTTAAATTTTTAAAGACTTAAAAAATCCTAAAACGTTAAAAAAATCATGTTAAAAATTTTATGAAAATATTAATAATTTAAAAATTTAAAAAAATCATTTTTAAAATTAATATTTTTATTTGACTTGCAAAAAATTTTGTTTTTAATAAATCGGCTTTATTTTGCGTTTTCCAATCGATTTACACTTAGAAATTCAACTTTGAAGCATTTTTGCACCGTTAAATGAGGTTCAATAATAAAACATTATTGAACCTCATTTAACGGTGCAAAAATGCTTCTAAGTTGAATTTTTAAGTGTAAATCGATTGGAAAACGCAAAATACAGCCGATTTATTAAAAACAAAATTTTTTGCAAGTTAAAAAAAAATATTAATTTTAAAAATGATTTTTTAAAATTTTTAAAATATTAAAAATTTTAAAATTTCTAACATGATTTTTTTTACGTTCTAGGATGTTTTAAAACTTTTAAAATTTTAAAATTTTTAAAATTTTTTTTAAAAATTTTTCTAAGTTTTCAAAAATTCATAAAAATTATAAAAATTTTTAAAATTTTTCAAATGATTTTCTCAACGTTTTAGGATGTTTTAAGACTTTTAAAATTTTTAAATTTTTAAAAGAAATTTTTAAAAATTTAAAAATTTTAAAAGTCTTAAAACATCCTGAAACGTCGAGAAAATCATTTAAAAATTTTTAAAATTTTTTATAATTTTTATGAATTTTTAAAAATAATTTTTAAAATTTTAAAATTTTTAAAGACTTAAAAAATCCTAAAACGTTAAAAAAATCATGTTAAAAATTTTATAAAAATATTAATAATTTAAAAATTTTAAAAAATCATTTTTAAAATTAATATTTTTATTTGACTTGCAAAAAATTTTGTTTTTAATAAATCGGCTTTATTTTGCGTTTTCCAATCGATTTACACTTAGAAATTCAACTTTGAAGTATTTTTGCACCGTTAAATGAGGTTCAATAATGTTTTATTATTGAACCTCATTTAACGGTGCAAAAATGCTTCAAAGTTGAATTTCTAAGTGTAAATCGATTGGAAAACGCAAAATAAAGCCGATTTATTAAAAACAAAATTTTTTGCAAGTCAAATAAAAATAATGATTTTAAAAATGATTTTTTAAATTTTTAAAATATTAAAAATTTTAAAATTTCTTACATGATTTTTTTTACGTTTTAGGATGTTTTAAAGCTTTTAAAATTTTAAAATTTTTAAAATTTTTTTTAAAAATTTCTGTTTTCAAAAATTCATAAAAATTATTAAAAATTTTAAAAGATTTTTACATGATTTTCTCAACGTTTCAGGATGTTTTAAGACTTTTAAAATTTTTAAAATTTTTTTTTAAATTTTTCTAAGTCTTAAAAATTCATAAAAATTATAAAAATTTTTAAAATTTTTTAAATGATTTTCTCAACGTTTTAGGATGTTTTAAGACTTTGAAAATTTTTAAATTTTTAAAAAAAATTTTTTAAAATTTTAAAATTTTAAAAGTCTTAAAACATCCTGAAACGTCGAGAAAATCAATTAAAAATTTTTAAAATTTTTTATAATTTTTATGAATTTTTCAAAATAATTTTTAAAATTTTTAAATTTTTAAAGACTTAAAAAATCCTAAAACGTTAAAAAAATCATGTTAAAAATTTTATGAAAATATTAATAATTTAAAAATTTAAAAAAATCATTTTTAAAATTAATATTTTTATTTGACTTGCAAAAAATTTTGTTTTTAATAAATCGGCTTTATTTTGCGTTTTCCAATCGATTTACACTTAGAAATTCAACTTTGAAGCATTTTTGCACCGTTAAATGAGTTTCAATAATAAAACATTATTGAACCTCATTTAACGGTGCAAAAATGCTTCAAAGTTAAATTTCTAAGTGTAAATCGATTGGAAAACGCAAAAAAAGCCGATTTATTAAAAACAAAATTTTTTGCAAGTCAAATAAAAATAATGATTTTAAAAATGATTTTTTAAAATTTTTAAAATATTAAAAATTTTAAAATTTCTAACATGATTTCTTTTACGTTTTAGGATGTTTTAAGGCTTTTAAAATTTTAAAATTTTTAAAATTTTTTTAAAAATTTTTCTGTTTTCAAAAATTCATAAAAATTATAAAAATTTTTAAAATTTTTTAAATGATTTTCTCAACGTTTTAGGATGTTTTAAGACTTTTAAAATTTTTAAATTTTTAAAAAAAATTTTTAAAAATTTTAAAATTTTAAAAGTCTTAAAACATCTGAAACGTCGAGAAAATCATTTAAAAATTTTTAAAGTTTTTTATAATTTTTATGAATTTTTAAAAATAATTTTTAAAATTTTAAAATTTTTAAAGACTTAAAAAATCCTAAAACGTTAAAAAAATCATGTTAAAAATTTTATGAAAATATTAAAAATTTATAAATTTAAAAAAATCATTTTTAAAATTAATATTTTTATTTGACTTGCAAAAAATTTTGTTTTTAATAAATCGGCTTTATTTTGCGTTTTCCAATCGATTTACACTTAGAAATTCAACTTTAAAGCATTTTTGCACCGTTAAATGAGGTTCAATAATAAAACATTATTGAACCTCATTTAACGGTGCAAAAATGCTTCAAAGTTGAATTTCTAAGTGTAAATCGATTGGAAAACGCAAAATAAAGCCGATTTATTAAAAACAAAATTTTTAGCAAGTCAAATAAAAATAATGATTTTAAAAATGATTTTTTAAAATTTTTAAAATATTAAAAATTTTAAAATTTCTAACATGATTTTTTTTACGTTTTAGGATGTTTTAAGGCTTTTAAAATTTTTAAATTTTTAAATTTTTTTTTAAAAATTTTTCTGTTTTCAAAAATTCATAAAAATTATAAAAATTTTTTAAATTTTTTA
>JBDIXK010000170.1:0-16233 GCA_039654895.1 Mongoloraphidia duomilia
TCCTCACCAGTTCTTGCCAGCCCTGACTTCACCAAACCCTTCACGATTCAATGTGACGCTTCTGACTATGGGCTCGGGTGCGTGTTGACTCAAGTCAATTCAGATTCGGTGGATGTCCCGATAGCTTTCGCCAGCAGGACCCTTGCTGCCAATGAGCGAAATTTTTCAACTACGGAGAAGGAATGTTTAGCCGTTTTATTCGGTATCGAGAAATTCCATCCCTATGTCGAAGGTGCCCGTTTCACCATTCTCACGGACCATCATTCCCTCCTTTGGCTACAGAATCTTAAGGATCCCACTGGCCGACTCGCTCGATGGGCGTTGAAGATCCAACAGTACGACATCGAGTTTGTTCATCGTAAAGGTTCGTTAAATGTGGTGCCCGATGCGCTCTCCCGTTCCCCTGTCGAGATCTCAGCTGTTGAGCTAGATAATGACGCCTGTCTGTCAGATCGTTGGTACCAACGGATGATTGTCAATGTGACTCAGTCTCCTAGAGAATACCCCAGCTGGCGTGTTGTGGAGGGACGTCTGTTTAAGCGTCTTGCTCTTGATCTCGATCAAGGACCTAATCAAGATCGGTGGAAGACAGTCGTTCCAAAGCGTGCACGTCGAGCGATCATGGTACAGTACCACTCCGAGCCTACGGCTAGTCATTTGGGCATTGCCAAGACGCTATACCGGGTGTCTGACCAGTATTATTGGCCTAAGATGAGATCCGATATTAGTCGTTTCGTTTCCCGTTGTAGCATCTGCGCTGCGCAGAAGGTACAAAACACGGCACGACCTGGATTTATGGGACAACCAAAGAAGATTAAGTTTCCTTGGCAGCTAGTGGGTGCGGACATAGTTGGACCACTTCCGAAGACTAAGAAGGGATATCGGTACATTCTGGTTGTTGTTGATTGGTTCTCCAAGTTTGTCTTGCTTAAGCCTTTGAAACAGGCTGACGGTCCGTCCATCGCTAGTTTTCTGGAGAATGAGGTGTTTTTGATGTTTGGTGTGCCACAGATCTTCTTGTGCGATAATGGATCTGAGTTTACTGCTGGTACTATGCGTAAGCTTATGGAGAAATATCACGTGCAGCAATGGTTCACGGCTAAGTAACATCCCCAGGCGAATTTTGTGGAACGCGTAAATCGTACGTTAGGAACGGCTATCCGTTCGTACCTAAGTGACGAAAACCACCATGAGTGGGATGTGATGATTCCCAAGATAGCTTGTGCCCTACGAACCGCGATGCACGATTCGACCGGTTTCGTGCCTACGTTTGTAAATTTCGGACGGTTTGTGCCGCTTGACGGTCGGTATTATGGTGAATTGGACCAACAGGAGGGGATCGAACTTGATTGGTCTTGCGATCTTTATGCGCGACACATGAAAGAACATCCAGCTGTTTTTCAGGAAGTTCGTAGACATTTGGTCGATGCTTATTTCCGTCAGGCTTCTGCTTATAATAAAGGCAAGCGACCCGCTACAACGTTCAAAGTTGGTGACCGTGTCTGGAAAAAACATTACGTTCTTTCTAGTGGAGCGCACGGATTCACGTCGAAGCTAGCACCGCGTTTCATACTATGTCGCGTCAGTAAAGTAATCTCTCCTTTAATATATGAGTTAAATCATGAGGATGGTCATTCACTCGGCAGGTGGCACGTGAAAGACTTGAAGGCACATGTGGAAGGTTCTTCCTCCGAAAGCTCCAGTGATGAGTCCGAATCAGATAGTGTTGATTCGCCCGCGAATCAGGAGGCTGAAGAGCCCGAAGTGGATGCTAATCAACGCGATTTTGCCAGCGATAATTCGATGTTTGAACTTTTCGATTAACGACTTCGTTTGCGTATCTATTCGTCCGCTCACACCTTGCATTTACGTTTTCCGTACTGCGGATTGTTCTCGAATTCCTTCAGTCCTTGCCAATTCTCGCCACGTCTGCTTGTTTCTCTCGCCTGGCTCGTAATTCAAGCTCGTGATTCTTCTTTTTCACCTCAGGTGGTACCTCGCCATCTTGTCCTGGGCACACTCGTCACCTCCTCGCTTACTTACTTATACTACTTATAAGAAAAGGCCTTCGTCCTTTTCTTTTGGAGGAAAAGGGGGTGTATAATAGGGTTAATACGCAGGTAACAGCTAGTATAACTTTTGTTTAAAAAAAAAAAAAAAAAAAAAAAAATTTAAATTTTATTCACGTAAAAAGTACTACTTTAATACGCGGGTACCGCTAGTACAAAATTAAAAATATTTCGTTTGATAAATACTGAATATTAATTTTGACAACGCATTGGTGCAAAGGAGAACAGAAATATACATGACTGGCGACCTATCATGTCTATAGGTGCAAGGCGATACGAACTATTTATTATTGTGTGTGAAATAGAGAACGATATAGGCTGGCCTTATGAAAACAACGATCTGGCGTGCGACTTTTTGGTTTGGAGATGTAAATTTTGGCACGTGAAGACAGAACGGAGAGATAACTGCTAGATGATAGAGCTATTGAGACAGGTCTGAATGAATGATGCTTGGATAACAACTGTGCAGGCATTTCTAACGTTATTTTTGGCGAACTTGGAATAACTACCAATTACTAATAATTCCGGGAGTGTAGGGAATTTTTCTTGGATGTGTGTTGGGAATTGGCAATTGTCGTATAACATACAGTTTTTACTGTGCAGTGAATTTAATTCCTACCCTGTCTAACCCAAAATTCCCGATTATAAACCGCTGCTTTCCTGGATTTTGGTTCGTTGCTGTGGACGTGTTAGGTACTTCGCTAGCTGATTAGTTTAGGAAGGATTGTTGCAAGGAATAATGAAGGATTATTACCTAATTTATCGTTTCGCCAAGTGATGGTTAATTTCAATAGAGTTGCGTTTATAATAAGCTTATGTAACGTATCCGTCTCGAATTCTGGTTTTGTCCAGGCTTTATTTTCACGTCTCGAAATATAATGTATCGATTTATCATTTACGTTCTGAAATTTAGCAAAATGATTTAGCGTTTACTGTATCAAAATTTAACGTATCGATTTAGTATTCTACGTCCCGAAGATAAATGTACCGATTTATGGTTTAACGTACTGATATTTCCTCCGTGTTTTTATGTTTTTTTGGTACCGATTTATTGTTTAATTACCGAAAATTGAACGTATCGATTTAGTGGCGTCAACAAAAATAATTAAAGCTTGCCTATTTTGTGTTTCGATTTGTGAATCTTTTGTTAAGAGATCTCCCGTTCTCAAACTTTTTATCTGTTATGTTTAAGTGTGAATTAATTTCGATGTCGCATTACGTCCTGTTGCGATTGTCGACTATCTAGAAATGTCGTCCCGATTTTCGTGTTTTAAGCTCTTTTTTGGCAATACCGTTCTCTTTGAGCTAACGTTTTGATTTTTGTATTTTCTTTTTAGCGTTCCGTGATCGATCTACGTTGTATGTTTTTTTGTTGTGTATGTTTTACGTTTACTTTTGGACTGCTGGTTCTGGCTGGGTTTACTTCCCGGATATTGTTTCTGGATTTTGATCCGGAAGAAATCTTCCTTAATACTAGTCTCAGTAGTCCACGGCTTTTAGGCCTTGTGGATATTTTATTGCTTATTTCCACAGGTTCGGACGACCTGTGAGTACGTGTGTGTCCAGTTGTCCTGGCGCCCTTTCCAACTTTTTAGTCGGTTTAAGTCTGTATACTGAAAGTAGTTTCCAAGTGATTTTATTATCCACAGGTTTAGTGTATTTCCCTGTATTGTCTTTAAGTTACCGTTTAAGTTACCGTTTAAGTTACCGTTTAAGTTACCGTTTAAGTTACCGTTTAAATTGAGGTTTACAAAATTAACGGCTCATGTTTTTGAGTGTACGGTTATTTAGCAATTTACGTAACTTTTTGTGTTTGTTTACGTGTCGAGTGGTAGGTGGTGGATTTTTTTTAAAAGACAAAATATTTTGGTATTGAGTGGTCGGTGGTCGGATTTTTAAGCCCAATCTGGGGCATTTTTATATAACATCAATTCAAATGGTGAACCGTGGACTCACGTCCCAGCGCCGCATGAGCTAGTCGCGCGCTGATTAAATTCAGAATGAAAATAACTGTTCACCAAAAGAGTTTTAAAACTCTAGACAGAATATAAAGTTATAACTTATAAAGAAACCCATTAAGTACATATCAAAATACAAACAAAACCATTATACAAAAATAAACATTGTCTTTTCAACAACTAAACTCATCATAATTTTAATTTTGAATTGTACTTATTTTTAAGGACAATATCTTTGCGGTGCTTGCAAATTTCCTCTATTTCTTAACTGGTAACTTTCTTTTCTGTCATTGTTTATGTTTTGTTTTTCATTTTCATTATTGTTATTAAAGTAAAAATCATTAACAAAATTCCTATAACTAACATTAGGTTTATTTTTGCTGATTCTAATGTGCTGTCTATTACGCCTGTAAGTTTTATTATTTTCACTCTGTATGACGTAAGATCTCGGTTCCTTACATTTATTTACTACTTTTCCCCTCTCCCAAGATTCTTTTAATCTAAAGCAGTTCTATTATAATATTTTTTTTTGTTTTAATTGTCTATTTAGGAGTTTACTTTTCAATTTAGTTTTATTGATAACTTTTGGCAACAATAGCTTTTCTAGAACTGGTAAATTGCCTTTTAATCTCCTGCTCATTAGCATTTGTGCTGGTGAAAGTTCTAGCCCTGGGATTGGTGTGTTTCTGTATTTCATTAAAAAAATATCTAATTCATCATCACAATTAATTTTTTTTATCATTTGTTTGGCTATGTCGACACATTTCTCTATGTTCGCGCCGAACAAACCTTAAATTCTAGAGTCGAGCCAAGTTGTTCAAATAGAACAAACCTTGAAGGGCACGTGACTATTATTCAAGATGGATACAGTCCACTAACATCACAATGTACATGTGTATACGTTTTCTGTTGTATTTTTTACAAAATTAAAGTTATTTAAATCAGAATGTTAATTCATTTATCTAACATCAACATTTAATAAAGTTTACAATGACAATCGACAAATGGTGCAACACTCTACTTGCCCGTGACTTTTCGGGTAGATAGGGGAAGAATTTATTAGATTTACGTTTATATTATTTAAATACATATTACATTCACTTGCATTAAATTGAGAATTATCACATAAAATTGAATCGGGATACCCATGATAAGAAAAAATATTATTTAGCAGTCTGATTATTTCGCTTATCGTCTTATTTCGTAATTTCTTTAATTCGAACCACTTCGAGTAATAATCTACTACGACTAGATACAACTTCGAATTATTTTCCAAAATATCTATACCTAGTCTTTCCCACGGTCTTTTAGTTAATTTTATTGGCTTTAATGGTAATTTACAATTTTGTGGCCTTAATTTTTCACAAATTTCACAACTCAGCACTATATTTTCTATATCTTTTGATATACCTGACCAGAATAGGCATTCCATAGCTTTTAATTTTGTTTTTACAATTCCTAGGTGGCCTTCGTGTAGGATTTTAAGAAATTGTGTCCTCAACCCATGTGGAACTACTAATCTATCATTATAAAATATTAAGTTATTATACACACTAAGGTAATTTTTTAAATTCTAATATGGACGTGCCAGTGCACTTACTAATTTAATTTGTTTTGGCCATTCTGTTTGAATATAATTACTAACAGTTTTTAACGCCGGATTTTTTAAAATGGCAATAGAAATCAATTGCTTCTTTTCTTCTGAAATTGGTAATTTTTTTTCTACAGAATGTATAACATATGACATTTCTATATCCTCGTTTATATTTTCTTTTAAACATGCTCTTGAGAGCGTATCCGAAATGTACATTTGTTTTCCAGGCACATATTTAACATTAAAGTCATATTTAGAACGTCTACACAACATTCTTTGAAGCCTACTTTTTTTTTTATTAAAAGACAAATATGTCAATAATATAATACAAATAAAACAACATTCTATAAAATAAAAGTAAAGTAGAAAACTACAACTTACAAAAAAAAGAAAACAATTTTCATATACCTATATTTAGGCAACACTAGTTACCGTATTATACCTTTTTTAATTATTTAATATTATTTTTTGTTTTTAGATTAACTGTGCAAAGGAATTTACGTCTATTTTTTCTTTTAACTTAGAAATCAAATTTGAAAAGAAAATAAGAAAGGAATTGTAGTCAATTGGATAGCTTTTAAAATTATATTCAATGACCGCTGCAACAATATTTATAAGAAAGTTCAATAAATTTTTATTCTGTAAACTAATATTTAATATAAGGATGTCATTTTCATCCCAGCTTTCAGAGTATTTGTCAGTTAGCTTACTTAATTTGTTTATCAAAAATTCCCATGAATATTCGGCACCTCCGCACTTTACGAGTCTATGTTTTATCGTGTCATCTGATAAGCAAAACTCACACAATGGATTTTCCGTTAACTTATGCCTGAAAAGTTTATGTTTTGTTGCAACCGTTTCATTTATTGTTACAAATACGGCACATTGCGTGTCGCTGGGCACCGTCCCATTGTTTAAATTTTGCCAGATCCTCGACCAAGGTTTGTTCGGGGACTTTTCCTGGATTGAAGGGGTGACAGAACCTAACAGTTCCATATATATTTGCCTAGCTTTTATTACGCTATTAGGATTATGGTTGATGCAACATATATCGGGAATTTGCTTCGTTATCTTTCTAAATAATATTGGCATGTTATTACTCTTGACGTACCAGTTTTCTATTATTTGCTTGTCAAAAACATCGGTGAAATTTCTTTGGGTATTGACCCATTGCTTTATAAACAAGGCATTGCATTTATTTTTAACGTTAATTAGCCCCAGACCGCCGATTTTACGTTTCATTTGAATATGGTTTCTAGGTAATTTAAAAAAGTGACCTTTCCATAAAAACCATCCAATTGCTTGTTCAAGGCGTGCATTATCTTTATTTGAGATTGGCAGTATTTGAGCCATATACCATAACTTAGCTAAAGCTATGTTATTAATAAACCAAACACCTTGAATCAAATTTAACTTCTATTATAGTTATTTTTAAATAAAATTTTGATTTTGTTAATCAGTGGCTCCCAATTGTTTTTTAATAATTCTTTATTATCCGAGTGCCACCAAATCCCTAGAGTTTTAAAGTTATTTTTGATTGGTATATTTAAGAAGAATTTAGCGTTGGACGTTGTGAAATTCCCAAGCGGTAATACACTGGATTTTGAAAAATGGAGCACCGCAGCGGAGGCAAGACAGTAAGCTTTTAGACAGTTTTTAAGGATCATCTCTTCTTTCCTATCAGCTAAAAAAATCTGTATGTCATCGGCATAGGCCCTTATTTTTAGAACCTGGGAATTAATTTCAAATCCTTTAATCTTTGAACTAATAAGTCGTATTAAGGGTTCGATGGCTAAAGAAAACAATATCATCGACATGGGACAGCCCTTACGGACCGAAGCGTCAATTTTTATATTTTTTGATAAGAAACCGTTAACTAGCACTTGAGAGGAGGCATTTGAATACAAATTCATGAAACAATTTATTAATTTCACTGGAAAGTTTATTTTACGTAGTATCATTTAGAGATACTCATGGCTAATTCTGTCAAATGCCTTCATGAAATCTAAATTAACTATAGCAATTTTTTTATTATTTTTTTTGAGGTTAATTTTATTAAATTCACATATAATGTCTCTGATAATCGCTGTATTGTGAAATATGTTTTTATTTTCGACGGCGGCAGTCTGTCCCGTGTCAATGATATCCTCTAAATGAGGGCGAATTCTAAAAGCTAACACTTTCATTAGCAGTTTATAGTCGGTGTTTAGTAAGGTTATCGGTCTAAATTCTTCTATATTTTTGGGGTTACTCGTTTTGGGAATAAGGGTTATGATTCCGTCTGCAAAATTTAATTTTTCTAAATCAGCCATGTTTAATATTTGATTTAGTACCTCTAACAGTTCTTCACCAATAATGTCCCAGTAATTTATGTAAAATTCATATGACAAGCCATCCGGCTCTGGAGATTTTTTCTTTGTAACTAAATTTAGAGTATCTTTAATTTCCGTATTTGTAATTGGGTTTTCCAGTATTCTTTTTGTCTGTATCGGTAATTGTTTTTGTATCGCGTCCAAGAGAGAATTAAAACATTGCACCTTTTTTTCACTAAACAAATCTGTAAAATAATTTTCAATTTCCTCCAAGATGTCTTTGGTGTATGTAATAGTATTGCCATCTAATTTTTGTAATTTTGTGATATGTTTTCTTTGTGCGTTATTTTTTTCTTTGGCAATCATGAAAACCGACAGTTTCTCTTCTTCTATAGTTTGCATTTTGGCTCTAATTTGTAAACCGCGCGTGTGATCTTCCTGTTTTTCTTTTATTATCTCTTTTATTTCTTTTATTTTCTGTATTGTTTGCGGACTTCTGTCACCTTGATTCATTTTCTTATTTAGATCTTTTAAGGCACCCAGATAAAATTCTAAAGTTTCCTTTTTTAATTTCGATTCTTCATAAGCGATACACTTGAAGAACTTTTTTATTCCTGGTTTGGCCACCTGACTCCACCATCTGACTTCAGACATGATTTTACATTTATTTTTTAGACGAAGCCAAAATCCATAAAATTCCTGTTTTACGTGTGATAGCTGAGTTAGAGACGAATTTAGCTTCCAGTATCTTCGGCCTCGCGGCATGGGAGGTGGCAAATTTGCTATTTTAAATAAAACCGCATTGTGATCTGTAAAGGCCACAGGTATATTGTCCACTGTGGTTATATTCATCTTCATTTCTTTCGAGATATAGGCACGATCGATTCATGAGGCATAGTTTGTTCTGAAAAACGTGTACCCTTTTTCATTTTTGTGTTTACAGTTCCACGCGTCTAAAAGATTTAGTTGTTCTGTCACATTCACTAACGACTTGCAGATCGTAGTTTGTCCAGTGGCATCTTTAACATCTGTAACACAGTTAAAATCACCAGACATTATAATATGGTTAAGATTATTATTTATTAGATGTATAGGTAAACAATTTTCAAACAAGTCGTCGCGTTGTTTTTTAACATTTGAACCGGAATGTGCGTAAATGTTAATAAGCAATATATTGTTCCATCGAGCACTCAATATTCGACCAGAAGGGTCCTTTTGTAAACACTGTGATTCAAACCCTTTGCGATACACTATAGCTGTTCCTCTGCAGTTTTCACCAATATTGACCAAGTATTCATAGTTATAAAAAAAGTTCAAATTGCTATCATTCACTTCCTGAAGGAAAGGAAAATCAATATCAAAATCACTGACAAACTTATTTAGTAAACCTTGGGTCGCTTTGTTTTTTATACCGTTGACATTTATTGTAGCAAAAACCACCGAGCGTAGGATTGTTGAGTTAGCCATTATTCGCTGGAGCTCGTGGACTCGTTAGACGTCGAGTCGCTATCCTTAGAATCCTCATCAAGATCTGATTCCTGACTGTTCGTATCTTCCATTCCCTCTGGCGAATCTAAATCCTGCTCTACTGTATCCTGGTTATCCTTGTATTGTTCTTGTCTATCAATAAGGTCTATATCTGTGTTTTCTTGGGGCGCATATTTTTTTCGTTCGGATTCTAAAGAGTCAGCTGAATTAATATTTTTTTCCGTTTCCTATCAACTTTCTTTTCTTCTTTTCTTTGATCTTTTTTTCCACTCTTGTTTTCATTTCCATTCGTCTTTTTCGTGGAACTTTTTGTTTTTTTGTGTTCTTTCACTTTAAATTCAATCGGAGTTGGTAGTTCCTCCATATTATGTACCAAAGACGACTGTAATATATCCAACTGATGAGAAGACTGTTGTAGGTCCGGATTTGGTTCCAAGGAAGACGTTTGTTGACCACAAATCATCACTGACTCTTGCGATTCATTTAATCTCTGATTTTCGCCATCTGCCGGGAAAGAGACTTCGTGTTGGTGTTCATTTTCTTCCTCATATTGATTAAATAACATGTCTTGGGATCCGCGTCTATAGACTTGTTCCGACGAATCTGATGAAGTCAATCTATTCCTATCTAAAAGACTGGAAGATCTCATTTTATCTTTGGTTCCAACAATTTTAGCCCATGAATTACTCTGTAATGAGTTATTTTCGTCACGGGGTATTTGAACTGGTCTTTTCCTGGGACAGTCGTTTCTTAAATGCTCAGGACTACTGCATATTGAGCAAGTTTTAGGTTGCCCGTTGTACACTATGAAGGCTCTGTAGTTGTCTACGAATAACGAAGATGGTATGTGTTTCTGTAGCTCTATTTTAACTTGTTTTACCCCACTTGGAACTTTGTATATATGATCTCCTTGCCAGTATTCATCCGCGACTGAAAGGAGAGTTCCATAATTTTTTAAATTATATGCTATCATCTCCGTTGGGATTTCAAAAGGTAAATTATAAAGTCGGATTGTACGCAGGCCAAATCCCGCATGCGAAACTTGTATGGAGGTTAGACTGCCATCGTCGTATTGAAATGGAATTTTACCCTTGAATTTTTCTATTATGTCATCACAAATATCTTCAGATTTCACTTGAATAAAAACGGCCCTTTGATAAGTATCTAGTTGAATTCCATTCACTTCATTCACTTTCAATTTTAGGTTTCCTGAGATCCATTCATGAACTTCAATCGATTTAGGCTTTTTACTGTTAATCTCGAATTCACATTTAATTGTATTTTTTCTATAGGTTATTTTATTTTTCCTTATGTAATCCATTTTTTTACACTTAATAAAGCAAAAAGCAGGAAACGCCGATAGTAAAATAAAGGCGTATGAAAGAATAAGAGACAAGCACAGCTCAGGGGCTCCTGAGCTGTGCTGTAAATTTAATTTTAATTTTAACTTTAACTCGCAGCACTGACACGTCCGTGCACTTCAAGCAATGCTATGAAAAAACTGGACACTTTATTTAAGTCTTTTTTAAAAATACTAACTAAAGGGGCATGATCTGTTCTAACTTCAACTTTACTTTTTCCATAAATGTAATAATTAAAGCGTTCAGCTGCGAAGAAAATGGCGTTAAGTTCCCTTTCAATATTAGCATATCTCTTTTCTGCACCAGTTAAACATCTCGACGCAAACGCTATCGGTTTGTCATTTTGTAATAGGCAACACCCTATCATCTTTAGACGAATCGGCTTCTATAACTAACGGTTTACTAATATCATAATGTGTCACCACCGGTGCAGTAGTAATTAGCTTTTTTAATTTATCTACCGTATTAGTGTGTACAGTTTCCCATTTCCAATTTACATTTTCTTTAGTTAATTCTCTTAGTGGGGCAGTTATATTGGATAGTTGTGGAATGAATTTCCCTAAATATTTAATCATCCCCAGAAATCTTAACAAATCTTTTCTATTAGTGGGATTCTCCATTTTTACTATCGCCTTGACACGAGAAGGGTCAATTTTGATTCCTTCTTCTGAAACTATAAATCCTAATAATTTCACCCTATCCTTTTTGAATTGATTTTTTTCTTTATTAAACGTTACCCAATTTTTTTTTGCTCTTTCCATTACCTTCCTTCAGCCTCAGACGATGCTCCTATTATTAAATAATCAATGTATATTTTATTTCCTATTATGTCCCCAAACAACTCAAAGTTTCTTTTTTGAAAAACTTCTGCACTGGTGTTTATTCCAAACGGTAATCTACAGTATTTATAATTGGCAAACGGGCTTCCAAATGCGCATAATTTAGCTGACTCTGAATCTAATTTAATTTGATAAAAGAAGTCTTTTAGATCAAGGACAGTAACAATTTTTTTTCCTGCTAAATTCGTTAAGATTTCTTCAGCACTGGGTATTTGAATATGTTCCCTTTGGATACATTTATTTAAATTGGCGGGATCTAAGCATATTCTCAGTGTTTTATTGGGCTTTTCTACTAAAACTATGTTACTTAACCATGTAGGAGGTTCATTAAGTTTAGCAATAACCCCATCTTTTTCCATTTTATCTAAAGTTTTTTTATACTCATCTAATAAATTTCTGGGTACTCCACGGGATGGGCACAGTTTCGCCACAGAATCAGGTTTAAGTTTTATCTTATATTCACCCGGGAATTGACCTAATCCATCAAAAACAGACTTATATTTTTGTACTAAATCCTCTTTACTTTCAAATGTGGCATTATTTTGTAACATTTCAATTCTTTTAATTAATCCTAAATTTACACACGATTCTAGTGACAAAATTCGTTGACAATCAATATCTACTATATAGAATTCTAAAATTTCATCTTTACCTTTGACTTTACATTGCAGTTTTGATTTGCCTATAGTTTTTATATCGTGTCCCCCAAAATTAATTAATTTTGCATTAGTAGCAGTTAAACTTTTTTCATTAGCAATTAACCGACAGCACATTACAATCAGCTCCAGTATCTAATTTACAGAATATATTCTTATTATTTATTTCTACTTTTTCTATCCAGTGTTTCTTTTGATTTATATTATTGTTAGAATCATTAATTATACTGAATGTGTCAATATTATAATCACCTGATTGAGGCTTACTATCAGAATCAGTATTATTTTCCATTTGTGATAAAGAATTAATTTGCTTATTACTTTTGGACTTCAAAAAACAACATGTATCAAAATGATTAAGTTTTTTACAATATCTACAAATTTGTCCACATGCGGGGCATTCCCTTCTTTTATGTGAATTACTACAATATTTACAGTTCTTTATGAAATCTAACTCAGAATGTTCTTTTTTAGCGTTTTGATTATTATTATAATTTTTTCTATAATTACTATATTTACTTATTTTATCTATTTCCAACGATTGAGCATTTTCATTTCACGACATTGCTTGAAGCTGCTGTTCGCTGGATTCGAATACAAGCGCTAATTCGTCCGCTTTAGTCAGTTTCAGTTCACTTTTTCGCAGTAGCCTTTCTCGCAATTTTTCATATCTCGTTCCCATTACTATTTTATCTCGAACCATGTTTTCCTCTTCTTTAAATTCACAGGTTGACGCTAGCATTTTGATTTCTGTTATAAGCTGTCCCATTGATTGATTCATCTTCTGATTAAATGAATAAAACTTGAAACGTTCATAAATGCAATTTTTCTTTGGCTGACAATATTTCCTAAACGCCGTTAATAGTTCTTTCAAATTTGTCTTTGTTCTGTCCATCTTAAACGTGCTGAATATTTCTTGTCCTCGTTCTCCGGTCATATTTAAACAAATTGCAACCTTCCTTTTTTCTTGTTCATCTGAATTACCTGATGCTTCCATAAACAATGAAAAACTCGTTTCCCATTTTTTCCACTTTTCCGGCAAACTTCCAGAAAATTCCATTACCGATGGCAATCTATAAGCCTCCATATTGTTTTCTCTATTCTAAATTTCTAGTCACTTCTTGCTTTATTTATACCCTCTTTGGTTCACACCTGACACCATGTTGTGTATTCTATACATTCAAAAGAACTATGTTGTGTTCAGTGTTAATTATTGTTTTATTTAGTGAAATTATTATACATTATAATAAGTATTAAATTAACATAGATTCCATTCAACGTACAGATTCGTTCTGTCTTAATTGTTAATAATATTTCATTCATAGTAATACTGTTACCTCACCTATTTCATGATCACATAACTCTAAGGTCAATCTGGATATACATCGAGAACAAAATAACATAACTTGCGAATTGACTGACGTACGAATGACTGTTCTAGCATAAATCCGTGAATTTAATAAATCTACTTTAACTAACATTTTACAGAGAACTATTATTTTAATCAAATATTATGAATCAACAATAAGACCTAGTTATTATTGCTCATCAGTGGCGTACTGTATTATTGAGATTCGAGACAGTTTTACATCATTTTCACGGATAAGTAAAAGAGCGCTGCAATATTTCAGATTGTTGTGCGCCAATGGCGTGCATACGTATTGAGTGAATGAATTGTAAATTATAGACGCTCGACAATATACGTATTGAGTGAGATTTATTATGAGTGACGTCTTGGTTGTTGTAGCACTAAATTCTATTAATTTAAATTATTTGTGAGAAAATTACTTACAGTATCTTATTTAGTTAACAATTAGATTAACAATCAATATTGTTATTACTTCCTATACTGTACAAATTCACGAAAATAATGAATTTGTACAGTATAGGAAGTAATAACAATATTGATTGTTAATCTAATTGTTAACTAAATAAGATACTGTAAGTAATTTTCTCGCAAATAATTGAAATTATTACTAGGCACATCCGGCCTATTTTGAGAAAAGCAGCATTCATTGTAGTGTTGTTATAAAAATAAAAATAATATTAGCTCTCGCAGTTTGTGGATTTGCGGTGTATTTGTGCTATATATAAGAAAGATTAAGTGTACACCATGGGCACCGTGGAGTAACTGGAAAACTTGCCCGACGCTATATTGGGTGTTCTGGGTTCGATTCCCGGCGGTGCATTTAAATTTTTCTTATGTAGCCTTTCTACAATAATTAATAAGGGCATGTTATAGCGATTAATATCGTCTGATGTCCTTATGTTAATTTCACTAAAATAGTGAATTTGTACAGTATAGGAAGTAATAACAATATTGATTGTTAATCTAATTGTTAACTACATTCTATTAGTTTTTGAGCTAAGTAAAGCTTGCGGACAATTATTGTGTAAGTCGGATTAATGTTGATTGTCAGTGGCGCACCTTGCTAATAATTAATTGGTAATGATTACGGATACTAGTTTGAAAATTGACAGCGTAAAAGTGATCAGAGAGTCCATTTTAATGTGTGGACGCATTGTTGCAAGAATCTTGTGCTTATAGCACAAGATTTTGGATTTTGGAAAAATTAGGAAATTGGAATTCTAGATTTCAGAAAATTGGAAATTTGGAATAGATGATATATAGTCCAGATTTTGTCGATATTTTGGGATTGGCATCGAACTTGGTTTTAGGTTAATGGTTGTATTAAAGTTTTGGGGTAACTTCCTGCTTACTGGAGAGTTTTATTGGTTATGATAATAATAATTTTATTAATCCAGTAGATCATGTTACAATGATATGGGATGTTATTGTTGTGTTGTTTATTGTGGAATCCCGTGTGTGTGTTTATTTTACTATCGTAATTTGTTTCATTGCATTACAAATATTACTGTTGGTCATCAGTTGGCCAATACTATGGCCCCCAGAATCGGCCTATCGGGATTGCCCATACGGCTGAAAGCGGCCTTCGCGTCCAATTTAAATATTACCTCTAGTCAGGTTCAGCACGTATGGTATTTTTTACCAGGGAGGCGGGTTGTCGATTACTATTTTTTCTTGTTATAAATTTTGGTATTTATAAATTTTAAGTGATTGATGGTCGGATTTGTTAGTCCAATTTTGTTTTTTTTTTCTTTTTAATTGGTGTGTTGTTTTGTTGAGTGACCGGATTTTTGGTCTAGTCGGGTAACCGTTTTCCCCTCAAAATCGGACCCATTAAAACAACTTCCAATGGAATGTTAAGAGTCTGCTGAAATAAGTTCTGTATTAGATATAACATCGTATATTTATTGTAAATACATAGTAAAATGTAATGCACAGAAAGTACATACAACTCGGGTGGCAAATGTTTTAAGTGCAATATCGATCATATTTTTTCCTCGAATATACTAATTGAAGGATGTTAATTCTTGCTTGTCTTGATTTCTCATGTTTTGTTATAATTACAAATGTGATATATTTTTCTAATTATAGTTGAATAAATAATTAAGTGAATTGTGCTACACAATTATTATGATATTATACAGTACTTTTTTATAAGATAAATTAATAGATTTATACGACTGATATGCAATTGAAAATTTTTGTTGGAAAGCAGCCAATTATATAATTGATTCCAGACATATCGGAAAAAATCATTTTACCACATTTTACCACAGTGTTAGATATAAAATCTATTGGTAAAAATAGAATAAGCGTAGAATTCTCCAATTTCGAAACCGCTAACAAATTATTAAAATCAGATTTTTCCGAAGAATATAATGTAAAATGTTATATTCCAAACCATATTTTATTTAGACACGGAATAATAAAAAACGTAGATACAGACATAAAAGATGACGAACTTCTGGATGTAATAGAATCGGAAGTAGTCATCGCAGAAGTTAAAAGAATCTTCAAAAAAGTTGAACCCAAACTCATTTCCACACAAACAGTGATTATTAAGTTTAATGGACAAATAATTCCAAAT
>JBDIXK010000171.1:0-16190 GCA_039654895.1 Mongoloraphidia duomilia
AAATATATTTTGAGGAACCCTCTTTATAATTATTGTAAATTAAATATTATTGTGTTATTATGTAATATGTAAACCTCTGCATTATTTTTATGAATTAATAAAATACTTTTTTAAATATTATTATAAATGTATTATTAATGAATTAAAAACAAATATTTGACGAGAATAATTTATTGCACATCTTGTGTTATGTTATGTTATGTTATGTTATTACTGCAGTTTGTATGTGTATGTAAATCTACAGCTTCCGTATAAATAAAAAAACCTTGAAAACATGAATGCAAACTGACGCTTCCGTACAATTAAAGACACTTAAAAACATGACCTATTTTTTGAGATGACAAATTGTTACAAAATGAAAAACCGCCCGACCCCCCGCCGCAACGCAGCTCGACGACTCCGCCGGTAGCCATTTTACAAAATGAACGGTGAAACGCAGCAGCGTGGCTATGCAACAAATTGGACGCTGATAGGTGTACGCATTTATTAGTGATCAAATTAATGCAGCTGCGTGGCTAATCATTTCCCACACGCAACAAAATGGACGCTGATAGGTGTACGCATTTATTAGTGATCAAAATAACGCAGCTGCGTCACTACGCTGGTCTCACACGCAACAAAATGGACGCTGAGAGCAAGATGAGGTCAGGTGTAATAGGAATGCGCTTTTCATACTACTCCTATAAAACTCTCAAATATTAATTTTCAAAAGAATCGGATAATTTTTACAAAAAAGTACATATGGCCGTCATTTTGAAATCTGACGCAATTTTATTTTTTTGTGTCCTATAAAACTCTCAAATATTAATTTTCAAAAGGATCGGATAATTTTTACAAAAGTGACGTTTCACTACTTCGTGACGTGACGTTTCAATTTTTTAGTGTGCTTTATTTCCTTAGGCTGATTTTATTACATTTATCCGAAACGTTACCGGAGAAAGACCTTTTGTCTGTGAAAATTCAAAAGTACGATTTGCACCCGGACTAAAGCCGGGCCGGTCAGCTAGTACCATAATATTGTATTGTCACCGGAGCTACACATGTGTGCAAAATTTCAACTCAATCGGTCGCAAGATTTGTAACAAATATACGGGATCAAGCTAAATAAAACCACCGTTTCAACTCAATCGGATCACGGGAAGTGGGTGAAAATTCAAAAGTACGATTTACACCCGGACGAAAGCCGGGCCGATCAGCTAGTTACCATAATATTGTATTGTCACTGGAGCTACACATGTGTGCAAAATTTCAACTCAATCGGATCATAGAAAGTGGGTGAAAATTCAAAAGTACGATTTACATCCGGACGAAAGCCGGGCCGGTCAGCTAGTTACCATAATATTGTATTGTCACCGGAGCTACACATGTGTGCAAAATTTCAACTCAATCGGTCGCAAGATTTGTAACAAATATACGGGATCAAGCTAAATAAAACCACCGTTTCAACTCAATCGGATCACGGGAAGTGGGTGAAAATTCAAAAGTACGATTTACACCCAGACGAAAGCCGGGCCGGTCAGCTAGTTACCATAATATTGTATTGTCACCGGAGCTACACATGTGTGCAAAATTTCAACTCAATCGGTCGCAAGATTTGTAACAAATATACGGGATCAAGCTAAATAAAACCACCGTTTAAAAAACAAAGCATCTACTACCTACTTATTTTTGCGTGATGCCAGAACATACGTTTTCATTTGAGAATCAGTTCGGTTGCTTTTGCGTGATGCCAGAATATTTTAAAACTCGCAGTCGCATAAGAAGTTATTTACTTGAAAAAAATCATGTAAATCGGATCAGTGGTTCTCGAGTTATAAGCGTACAAAGGGACATACAGACAGAGAAAGTCAAATTGTTCGGAAAGGTATGAACGTCCAGAAATTTTGGCCCGATCGCTAGGTCTCGCCATCCGATCGACGTCAATAATTAGTTACAAGTCATTTTAACTCAGTAGGCCATGGTTTTTAAACTTAAATTCAAACATCAGCAGTCAAAAAATTGAATAACTATATTAAAATAATCTTCTATCTATCTTCTTATATATATATATATATATATACTAGCCGTTACCCGTGGCCTTGCCCACGTATATTTCGATTTATGTTTTATTGACACCCCCGCGAGAAATTCTCCTCCTGCGAAGCGATGCCGGGCTGGTGGTGTTTACACGCTCAAATTTTATTAATACATTACTCACTCGCTTCAAAAATAACTTCCATACAAATTTTCATCCCCTATTTAACCCCCTTAAGGGATGAATTTTTAAAAATCCTTTCTTATTGCTCACCTACGTTATATAAGGAACTCCTGTGCAAAATTTCATTCTTCTAACTTCAAAAATGACTAACTTCCATACAAACTTTCATCCCCTATTTAACCCCCTTAGGGGATGAATTTTTAAAAATCCTTTCTTATTGCTCACCTACGTTATATAAGGAATTCCTGTGCAAAATTTCATGCTTCTAACATCAAAAATGACGAACTTTCATACAAACTTTCATCCCCTTTTTAACCCCCTTAGGGGATGAATTTTCAAAAAAAAAAGTTCTTAGTGCTCACCTACGTTATATAAGACACTCATGTGCAAAATTTCATGCTTCTAACTTCAAAAATGACGAATTTCCATATCAACTTCCATCCCCTGTTTAACCCCTTTAGGAGTTGAATTTCGAAAAATCCTTTCTTAGTGGGTGCCTACGTCACAAAAGGAACCTACTGTCCAAATTTCAAGTTTATATCTTTAGCGGTTTGACCTGGGCGTTGTCTGTCAGTCAATCAGTCAGTCAGTCAGTAACGGAACTGTTTTATATATATAGATAAAACAGTTCCGTTACTGACTGACTGACTGACAGACAACGCCCAGGTCAAACCGCTGAAGATATAAACTTGAAATTTGGACAGTAGGTTCCTTTTGTGACGTAGGCACCCACTAAGAAAGGATTTTTCGAAATTCAACCCCTAAGGAGGTTAAATAGGGGATGAAAGTTTGTATGGAAATTCGTCATTTTTGAAGTTAGAAGCATGAAATTTTGCACAGAAGTTTCTTATATAACGTAGGTGAGCACTAAGAATTTTTTTTTTTGAAAATTCAACCCCTAAGGGAGCTAAAAAGGGGATGAAAGTTTGCATGGAAGTTCGTCATTTTTGAAGTTAGAAGCATGACATTTTGCACAGCAGTTCTTTATATTACGTAGGGGAGCAATAGGAAATGATTTTTAAAAATTCTTCCCCTAAGGGGGTTAAATAGGGGATGAAAGTTTGTATGAAAGTTCGTAATTTTTTAAGTTAGAAGCATGAATTTTTGCACAGGAGTTCCTTATATAACGTAGATGAGTAATAAGAAAGGATTTTTGAAAATTCATCCCTTAAAGGGGTTAAATAGGGGATGAAAGTTTGTATGGAAGTTCATCATTTTTGAAGTTAGAAGCATGAAATTTTGCACAGGAGTTCATTATATAACGTAGGTGAGCAATAATTATGTATTAATAAAATTCGATTGGACGAGCGAAGCGAGTGTGTAATGTATTATTAATATTCGAGTGAACGAGCGAAATGAGTGCGTAATGTATTAATAAAATTCGAGCGAACGAGCGAAGCGAGTGAGTATTGTATTATTATAATTCAAACGAACGAGCGAAGCGAGTGAGTAATGTTTAATTAATATTTAAACGAACGAGCGAAGCGAGTGTGTAATGTATTAATAAAATTCAAGCGAACGAGCGAAGCGAGTGAGTAATGTATTAATAAAATCCGAGCGAACGAGCGAAGCGAGTGAGTATTGTATTATTAATATTCAAACGAACGAGCGAAGCGAGTGTGTAATGTACCAATAAAATTCGAGCGAACGAGCGAAGCAAATGAGTAATGTATTAATAAAATCCGAGCGAACGAGCGAAGCGAATGAGTATTGTATTATTAATATTTTAACGAACGAGCGAAGCAAGTGAGTAATGTATAATTAATATTCAAACGAACGAGCGAAGTGAGTGTGTAATCAGTAATGTATTAGTAAAATCCGAGCGAACGAGCGAAGCGAGTGTTTTATTTATTTATTGTAGATTATAGACGCGTCGACATCTCAGGTCATTGGTATGTCTTTCAACTACATTAAATAACAACTATCTTAAAACTAAATAACATCACAAAACATCCATGAGCGCAGGTGGGATTCGAACCCACGGCAGTCCAGTCCAGAGGTTGCAGCACTAAGCACGCTAACCACTAGGCTATACTGCCCTCGCGAAACGAGTGAGTTATGTATTATATTATAAAAATTCGAGCGAATAAACACCACCAGCCCGACATCGCTTCGCAGGAGGAGAATTTCTCGCGGGGGGATAATAAATCATAAATCGAAAAATACGTGGGCGAAGCCACGGGTAACGGCTAGTGCAATATAAGACTGAACATACGCTATCTTCCAATTTCCATACCACACTCAGACAAGGACAACCGAAACAAGTTCGCGATTTATAAGATAAAGTCGCATTTATATATTTGTATTTGAATATAAATCTGCATAAAAAAACTGTGTTGACACAATATTATACATAAAATCTATCTAGAATTTTCTCCTCTTTCGTTTAAGACAGGTTTTGAATTGAGCGAACTATAAGCAAAAAACCCCGTTTTTTACTAATTTGCTCCCCTCTGAGACCCCGAGAGGAATCGAACAAAAAAAAGTTTTTGAAAATTGGTTCATCCGTTTGGGCTGTACGCGTGACACAAAAAAGCGTGACAAATTCACAGATTAACAGACGTACAGACAAAGCGAGTGTATATAGGCGCTTCTAGCTTTCGCTTAGATCGCGCCTAAAAACGGTGAGCCTATACATCTATTAGAGAAACTTAAAACCGCATGTCATGATCATTCCACGCGTTTCAAATCAAATTTTCTAATTGATATACATAGTACATCGGCGTATAAAAAATCTTTTAGTTATGTCGCATCAAATATGTGGAATGATCTACCTGCTCATGTAAAAAGTTATAAAAAAAATAATTTTTCTGCATTCATTTATAACAAACTACTGACAGAACAACTGGGATAGTAACTCTTCTTTTATTATATTTTTAATTTTTTAATGTAATTTTTATGGGCTAGGTGGAAGAACAATGTAAATTGAACCGTGCCTTTTGTACGTTTTTAATGTGCAATAAACATTCATTCATTCATTCATTGTTCTCGATAATCTTCAAAATAGCAGGAAATAAGGACTTGATCGTGGAATATTAAATCGAATCACCCAAGTATTCAAAAAATAGCTATGATACATGGTTTACTTTATAGAGCAAACAATCTTAGTCATGAAAGTTTCTTAGAAGATAATTTAGTTAAGATTAAAAATATTCAAAATAATAGCAATTACCCTAAATATTTTATTAAAAATTCTATCGACTTATTTTATAAAAACATTCAACTGATAACCAGTTCTATACTTGCCCCCAGGGGGAACATTGGAATGTCGTTGTTTATCGCAATTGCATTACAATGTTCTTTGGGAATTGGCGAACCCAGGGAAACCCGAGCACGCACCAGTCGGTTGTGTACCCGGCTGGGTGATTCATTTAGGGACTATTATGAAGGAAGGACAGCCGCAACATTTTTCTTCTTCAGTTCTTCCGTCTTTTGTTGTTGTTAGCGGTCTTGTCCCTCCGTTATGGGTACACCTTTGTTGCTGTCCTTTGTTTGTAGTAGTCCCTAATAGTACACCTGCGTGTTTGCCGTGCGCGGTGACCCGTAAGGCGGAAAAGAGGATCCTGGCAGTTGAGGTTCGCCTGGGTGCACCAACACACTGCTTTGGCCTCCGCTTCGCTGTAAACGGGCGGCTAGACCTAACCCAGTCTAGTCAATCGGCTAACGTCGTGTATATTTAGTATTCCGGCGGGGTGAGCCAGTGTCTTTTGATGGAGTGGCGCCGTCTCTTGAGCTGACTATATCACCGTGTAGCCCTGGCGCTCTGTACCGGTTTGCGGTCATCGTCCCCTTGTTGGGCTCCGTGGTGGGCGGGGAGCACGGTTGATGAATATAATAAAATTATTATGGAAAATTTCCCCTCTTTAACCAGCCCTCCCTCTAAGAGAGGGCGTAAAGATGACAATTTAAATTTATTATTTGGTAATGATCTGGCGAATGTTACTCCTTGTAACAGATATTTGATAATGACTAAGGTAACTGGAAACTTCAACGGCGACAGTCCCTTTTACATTAATAAACATCTTGATGGCTTGTTTGGAACTTTTCCAAGTGTTAAAAAGTTGCGTGATGGATGTTTATTAATTGAAACAGCTTCACAGCATCAAGCTCATAAGGTATTGGCATGCACAAATATAAAAGGTGTGGACATGTGCACAGACGTACCAGTAAAAGTAGAACTGCATAAGCAGCTTAATTTCTCTAAGGGCATTATTTATTGTTTTGACCTGCTCAACTGTACTGTTGAAACAATAAAAGAGGAACTTAAAGACCAAGGTGTTACAGACGTATACAGAATTCACGCACGTAGAGACGGTCAATTAGTACCTACACCGTCTCATATTCTTACGTTCTGTACACCGCAGCCTCCGCCATCAATTAAAGCAGCATTCTATTCTTTGAAAGTACGTCAGTATATACCATCTCCCTTACGTTGCTATAAATGTCAAAAGTTTGGACATTCACAGAATAACTGTAGCTTTCCTAGTCTCTGTGACAATTGCGGCCAACCTTTGCATGAAGATATTCCGTGCAAAAGGGTATCTCACTGCGTTAATTGCGACGGAACCCACTCTGCAAGATCTAGAGAATGTCCACAATACAAAGTGGAGTTCAAGATACAAGAAATAAGAACAACAGAAAAAATTTCTTTTGCAGAGGCCAAACGCAAATATCGTGAAACTGTCCCTTCTTTTACACGTTCCTTTGCAAACATTGCTGCCATTCCTGTCGTCAAAGTAGACATGTCAACACAGACATGTGACATGTCTACACAAACCGAAGTTTCCCCATCCAGTTCCAAAGTTGTTGTCAAGAAACAAAATAAAAATAAAAATAAAAAAAGTCCAGATAGATCGAGATCGCCAGTAAAGAAGATGACATCACCGGTAAAATCTCCGGTTAACAAGAATAAAAATGTATCTCCGGTAAAGAAAACTAAGGTTATCTTGAACCGGGATAATAGTCATACTATGACTATAACAAGGACACGCATCGACCATAGCAGCAGTGCAGACTCTGCTATGGACGAAGATATAAGCAGACCTCCTCATCATCGGTCTGATGCAGCGAGGAAAAAAATGAGGTAGCTCCTTTTTTACTAATTATCACATTCAATTTCTTACAGTGGAACATGAACGGTTTTTATATTCATTTCAGCGAATTAAAACTCCTCCTTAATGATCATAATGCGACTGCTATTAGTTTACAGGAAACACATTTGAAAGACATAAACACTCCGATTCTTCGTGGTTTTACGATTTATCGTAAAGATAAACCATTCGTTGAACGTGCCAGTGGCGGAGTGGCAGTTTTAGTCCGAAATAATGTGTTTTCCGAAAATGTCCCATTACAATCTGACTTACAGGTCATCGCTGTCAGACTATATGCGCCGAATCCGGTAACTTTGTGTTCAATATATATTCCTCCAACAGAACAACCGACACTTGTAACCATTGCATCTCTTATAGATCAACTTCCACGCCCCTTTGTCATCATGGGGGATTTTAATGCCCACAATCCCACTTGGGGTTCAAATCGTGTGGATGCTCGTGGAAGGCTAATGGAGACGTTGATTCTGAATAAAAACTTGGTCGTATTGAACACAGGTTCCAATACGCATTTCTCGGCTGCAAATGGGACATTTTCCGCTATAGATCTCACTCTCTGCTCTTCTTCTATCGCCCCATCCTGTGAATGGGAAGTAAATGCCGATCTTTGTAGCAGTGACCATTTCCCAATCATTTGTCGTCTTCTTTCATTCCATGTGGATGAAAGACGCTCCCCGAAGTGGAAAATAAAAGACGCTAATTGGTCACACTTTCAGCAAGTGTTAAATGTCGGCGAAATGAACTTTGGCAATGTCGATGCTGCTGTAGAGCATTTCACGGATGCGGTCATCGAGGCGGCTTTAGCTGCAGTCCCACGCACGTCAACAACACCGCGACGTGTGCCTGTTCCCTGGTGGAATCAGGCTTGTCGGGATGCCATCCGTGAACGTCGTAAAGCTCTCCGTCGCTTCAAAAATAACATGACGGATGAAAATCGTGTACTTTTCATGCAAAAGCGTTCCATTGCCAGACGTATCATAGCAGAGAGTAAGAAGCAGTCATGGAGTGAGTTTGTTTCCACTGTAAGAAGTTCTACTCCCGCCCGCGAAGTATGGGAGAAAATTCGGAGGATCTCTGGCAAACAGAGTTTCAATTACATTTCTGGATTGGTAATGGGAAATGACATAATTACGTCGCCTGATGAAGTCGCCGATCACATGGGTTCATGCTATGCAAAAGTTTCGAGTTCCGCAAACTATCTAGAGAGTTTTTCTGCTCAGAAAAATCAAGCAGAACAAGTTGCATTAAACTTTTCCTCACAAAATGAGGAGAACTACAATGCACCTTTCTCCTCGTGGGAACTACAGTCGAGTTTGCATGATTGCCATGATACTTCTCCAGGATCTGACGATATCCATTACCAATTTTTGAAAAAGCTACCTCCCTCCGGATCTATATTCCTTCTCAAGATGTATAATTTAATATGGTACACCAATACGTTTCCTACCGCTTGGTGTAATTCTATTGTAGTGCCGTTGTTGAAGCCCGGTAAAGACCGAAAACAAGCATCAAGTTATCGTCCTGTTTCACTGACTAGCTGTTTGTCAAAACTTCTCGAACGTATGATCAACCGACGATTGGTTTGGATTCTTGAATCCAGACGATTGATCACGAATGCCCAGTGTGGCTTTCGGAAGCACCGTTCGACGATGGATCATCTAGTCAGGCTGGAGTCCGCAATACAGGACGCCTTTCTTAACAAACAGCACTTGATAGCGGTCTTTTTCGACCTTGAAAAGGCTTACGACACTACATGGCGGTACGGGATACTCCGAACATTACACAATTGGGGTATTAGAGGACATCTTGGGAATTTTATTAATAATTTTTTATTGGAGCGTTACTTCCAAGTCCGTATCGGCAACACTTTGTCTAGTGTCTTTGCACAGGAGAATGGTGTTCCACAGGGTTCGGTTCTTAGCGTCACCTTATTTTCCATCGCTATTAATGGCATAATTGACAGCATTCCATCGTCTGTAGAATCATCGCTCTATGTTGACGACATGGCGATCTACTGCTCGTCAAAGTACATTCGTACTGCACAACGTCATTTGCAGTTGGCCATTAATAGCATCCAGAACTGGACAACTAACAATGGGTTTAAATTTTCCGTTGGGAAAACCCAGTGTGTGCACTTTTGCCGCATTCGTAGTTGTTATCAGGAACCATTCTTATATCTTTATAATACGCTCATATCTGTGCAAGATACTGCCCGATTTTTAGGACTTACGTTTGACCGGTCGTTAAATTGGAAGGCTCATTTTAATATTTTAAAGAGGAAGTCGATGTCTTCCCTTAATTTTTTAAAAATTTTATCCAGCACCACGTGGGGTGCAGACCGTACTGTTTTGCTGCGTATTTATCGTGCAGTCGTACGGTCAAAATTGGATTACGGTAGCATCGTGTATGACTCAGCGCGTGAGTCGTACATCAGGACGTTAAACGCTGTTCATCATGCCGGAATTCGATTGTCAACCGGAGCGTTTCGATCCAGTCCTGTTATTAGCATTGCCGCTGAATGCGGAGAGCCTCCGCTGAACATCCGGCGGAAACGCAATATGCTATCCTACGTCTCTAAGCTCCGTAGTCAACCTGATCACCCAACTTACAGTTGCGTTTTCCAACCTAAGTTTTCTTCTCTGTATAGACGGAGAAGAAATGCAACACGCCCTCTTGGTATCAGGTTGACTCTTCTCTTAGATGAACTTCAGTCGTCTCTTTCTAAAACTCTTAGAGTCGGCCGTAATTCTGTGCCCCCGTGGCTAATTCCTCAGCCGGTCATCGACATGTCACTTTCCATTCATCCGCGAAGTACGACAACACCAGAGCTCTATCGCCAGCTTTTCCTGGCATGGCTGGATAAGAATCGAGACTATCATTCCGTTTACACGGATGGCTCGAAGTCTCTCGACCGAGTTGGTTGCGCGTTCGTCACCGATAACGACAGTGTTGGATACAAGTTGTCTCAAGAGTGCAGTATTTTTACTGCAGAGTTATATGCAATCTTGCAGGCCTTGAGACATGTTCACGGTCCGCACAAATATGTTATTTGCAGCGACTCTTTGAGTTCTCTACAGGCATTGCAGCGTTCCTATCCCAGCCACCCTCTTATTTGCTTAATTCAGGACAAATTGTACTCTTTGAAAAGAGGTGGAACCACTGTTCGGTTTTGTTGGATTCCCGGCCACATGGGAATTGCTGGCAATGAACTAGCTGACACTGCAGCTAAGGACGCTGCAAATAACGGTCAGAGTGTATTTTGCGTTATCGGTGACGACCTCAAGAGCGTTCTGATTTCAGCCGTTCAGAAGCTCTGGAAGGATGAATGGAGTGCTGTCGATGAAAACAAATTAAAATTTATAAAATCTACAGTTGACCCATGGTTCACATCTTGCCGTCCCTCCAGGTGGGAGGAAGTGGTCCTTACCCGGCTGCGCATCGGTCACTGTAGATTGACACATGGTTTTTTGATGGCTCGTGAGGATCCGCCCCTCTGTGAGACGTGTGACACTCGTGTCACCGTTTCGCATATTTTAATAGAGTGTGTCCAGTTTAGGGACACACGACAGCAGATCGGATTGTCAGGTGATCTGTCGGTTGTTTTAGGAAATGATCCTGACAATGTCGATCTGCTGTTTCGATTTTTAAAAGAAACCGGTCTTGAACGGTTTATTTAATTTTATTTATTTGTATACATTTAGGCCCCTTTACAGCCTAAATGGTTTTTTCTTTATATCACTACATTATATTATATGACGCATTTTATTTGTTCCTATTATGATTTTATTTTGTTGTGTGTCAACTTTTGATTTTGTATTGATTTTGCTTTGGTTTTATTGTTTTTGTTTTCCTTTTTCTTTCTTTTTTTTTTATTTTTAGACGCTAATGACCTCTGTTGTCGAGCGTCTATAATCTACAATTCATTCAGTTCTATACTTCCCACCTAGTAAATTTGATTAACTAAAAATTACCTTCAAGTACCTCAACGTTCAAATTTTTTGTATTGTTTATATCATTCTCGCCGTACGCGACATGTAAACAGGGAAGATACACAGCATGTATTTGCAAGAAATAAACACTCTTTTTTTACTTCCCACCTCTACTATGGTAGGGAAGTAATGGATTTAGTCCGAAAAAAATATTTCGAGATTTTAACAGATCTTCACGTTTTGAGACCCTAGCAATCGTTTAAGATCATTTTCTGACTGATGTCTGTATGTGTGTGTGTGTGTGTGTATGTGGTCAATTTTTCGCCTTCGATATCTTAAGAACGAAACAACATACGGGCATGCCGATTGTTCTATTGTGTTTATCAGCCTTTAACTTAGATCTGATTAGATTTTGAGTCAAATCGGTTCAGTGGATCCTAAGATATTAAAAAAACGTCCTCAATGTCACGTATTAACATAGGTAAAAAAAATATAAATGAATTCTAGATGTTATAATATGAAAAAATGTAAATATTTTTTTTCTCTAAAACGTATAGTTTTCGAGAAAAAAAATATTTTACTAAAAAAAATAAAATTGTACGTAAATCAAGGTAACCATGATTTTTGCTATATTAAGCTAGCCATCAGTAGATCACCAAACAAAAAATTCGACTGATGACCAGTCCTATACTTCCCACCTAGTAAATATTTGCAAAAAATAAACACTCTTTTTTTTATTCTTTGACTAGGCCCAAATAACCTTAGCTGTTGGTGGTCTTTAAAACACAATTTAATTTTTATTCTTTGAAAAAAGCATGGCCCTCTTTTTTGTTTGGTGATCTACTGATGTAGCTTAATATAGTAAAAATCATGGTTACCTTGATTTACGTACAATTTTCTTTTTTTAGTAAAATATTTTTTTTCTCGAAAACTATACATTTTAGAGAAAAAAAATATTTACATTTTTTTCATATTATAACATCTAGAATCCATTTATATTTTTTTTTACCTATGTTAATACGTGACATTGAGAACGTTTTTTTGAATATCTCAGGATCCACTGAACCGATTTGACTCAAAATCTAATCAGATCTAAGTTAAAGGCTGATAAACACAATAGAACAATCGGCATGCCCGTATGTTGTTCCGTTCTTAAGATATCGAAGGCGAAAAATTGACCACACACACACACACATACACACACACACACACACACACACACATACAGACATCAGTCAGAAAATGATCTTAAACGATTGCTAGGGTCTCAAAACGTGATAATCTGTTAAAATCTCGAAATATTGTTTTCGGACTGAATCCATTACTTCCCTACCATAGTAGAGGTGGGAAGTAAAAAGAGGGTCATGCTTTTTTCAAAGAATAAAAATTAAATTGTGTTTTAAAGACCACCAACAGCTAAGGTTATTTGGGCCTAGTCAAAGAATAAAAAAAAAAAGAGTGTTTATTTTTTGCAAATATTTACTAGGTGGGAAGTATAGGACTGGTCATCAGTCGAATTTTTTTTGTTAGATAGCCCGTTTATTGAGGAAGGTTATAGGTTAATTATAAAATTGGTCAGTCCGGCTTCGCCCGAGTGAAAAAAGTCATCTCAGAACTCATCTGATTGTGATTAAACTTTGGTGAGTTGTCGTGCGCATGCCCGCAAAGGTTTCTGAATTATAATAATTGGCCAGTCCGGCTTCGCTCGAATGAAAAAAGTGATCTCAGAAACTACTGAACCGATTTCAAAATTTTTTTCACAAGTCGATAGGTGATACCTACTTTGCTTTAGGACATCCTTACTAATATTATAAATGTGAAAGTAACTCTGTCTGTCTGTCTGTGTGTCTGTTACCTTTTCACGCCCAAACCGCTGAACAGATTTCGATAAAATTTTGTAAGGAGTTTGATTACATCCTGAGGGCAGGACATAGGCTACCTTTTGTCTCGAAAAAAAGCCGGTGGGATAACAACTAAGGAGGGAAGATTTTTGCTGTGGGATAACAAATTAGGGGGGGGAGATTCTCGCGGTAGGATAACAAATTAGGGGGAGAGATTCTCGCGTAGGGATAACAAATTAGGGGGGGAGATTCTCGCGGTGGGATAACAAATTAGGGGGGGATTCTTGCGGTGGGATAACAAATTAGGGGGGATATACTCGCGGTGGGATAACAAATTAGGGGGAAGCTTCTCGCGGGGGGATAACAAATTAGGGGTGGAGATTCTCGCGGGTGGATAACAAATTAGGGGGGGAGATTCTCGCGGCGGATAACAAATTGGGGGGGGAGATTCTCGCGTAGGGATAACAAATTAGGGGGGGAGATTCTCGCGGTGGGATAACAAATTAGGGGGGAGATTCTTGCGGTGGGATCACAAATTAGGGGGGATATACTCGCGGTGGGATAACAAATTAGGGGGAAGCTTCTCGCGGGGGGATAACAAATTAGGGGTGGAGATTCTCTCGGGTGGATAACAAATTAGGGGGGGGGGAGATTCTCGCGGCGGATAACAAATTAGGGGGGGGGAGATTCTCGCGAGGGGATAACAAATAAGAGGAGGATTCTCGCGGGGGGGGGAACAAATTAGGGGGGCGATTCTCGCAGGGGGATAAAAAATTAGGTGGGGAGATTCTCGCGGGGGGATAACAAATTAGGAGGGGGAGATTCTCGCGGGGGAATAACAAATTAGGGGGGGAGATTCTCGCGGGGGGATAACACATTAGGGGGGAGATTCTCGCGGTAGGATAACAAATTAGGGGGGAGATTCTCGCGGGGGGATAACAAATTAGGGGTGGAGATTCTCACGGGTGGATAACAAATTTGGGGGGGAGATTCTCGCGTTAGGATAACAAATTAGGGGGAAGATTCTTGCGGGGGGATAACAAATTTTGCACAGGAGTTCCTTGTATAGGTATCGTAGGTGAGCAATAATATATAAGTAAGATTCGAGCGAACGAGCGAAGCGGGTGAGTAATGTATTAATAAAATTCGAGCGAACGAGCGAAGCGAGTGTGTAATGTATTAATAATAATCAAGCGAACGAGCGAAGCGAGTGTGTAATGTATTATTAATATTCGAGCGAACGAGCGAAACAAGTGATGAATGTATTTATAAAATTCGAGCGAACGAGCGAAACGAGTGAGTAATGTATTAATAATATTCAAGCGAACGAGCGAGGCGAGTGAGTAATATATTAATAATATTCAAACGAACGAGCAATGCGAGTGAGTAATGTATTAATAAAATCCGAGCGAATGTGCAAAGCAAGTATTATAAAAATAAATAAAAGTATTATAAAATTCGAGCGAATAAACACTACCAGCCCGGTTTCGCTTCGCAGGAGAAGAATTTCTCGCGGGGGGAATAATAAATTATAAATCGTAAAATACGTGGGCGAAGCCACGGGTAACGGCTAGTAGGCTATATTTTATCCATGTTTAAAGATGACGGCTTGTTGTGATTAACGTTGGAATAAGGTTAACGGGAATGAAGGCAATGTATTATTTTTTAAAAAATGTTCTTTATAAAAAAGTCGACAGTTTCGTAAGAATTTCTTACATCCTCAGAACCTGAGTAAAATTTATAAATGAAAACAAATTTGTTGAAAAAAAAAAGAAAAACATGAATGAAATTTGATGCTTACCCTTAATGTGAACAGGATTACATTTCATTTATAGGCTTTGAAATGAAGATAGTAATTATTGAATGATATATTTTATATATTTAGGAGTATATAAATTATATAAATCATTTATAAAATATTTTATATATTCCTAAATTTATAAAATATTTATCATTCAATAATTACTATCTTCATTTCAAAGCCTCTAAATGAAATTTCTGCAACAAGTTGTCTTTACAATTTGCTGTGTATTAAAATAATAAAAATTTACATAAAATTTGGAACAGACACAAGGTGTTCATCATCTGTAAGTATTTTAGAACTTAATTTGTTCAATATAAATAACGTTGAAAATAATGTAAAATAATTGTAATTCTAGAATTATATTGAAAATGCCAAACATGGCAAAACGTCTATGATTTGTAAAAAAAATTGTATAATTTTGGCAGCCTATTTCCTAACCAATTAATTATGTAAAACAATTGGTCGAATTTCGACCACAGGCGATTACTAGTAAAGTATATATTGAACAGACATCTCAATAATTAAAAAAGATAGTAGTTCAACATAAGTTAGATTGTAAAGCTATAAACTATTTAAAAGAAGGTAAAACTGCTCTAGTATCTCACCATTTTGATGAAGAACATAATTTTTTATTTGATGGTACCAAACTATTGGATTCTGAACATATAAACTTTAAGAAAAATGTTAGCGAAATAATTCACATTTCTTTACATGATACTGTTATTATTATCGACTATCGTACTGAACTACTGATACGCAAAATTTGAACAACATTTATAATCAATTACTGGGTACGCATAAAGGTAAAAGTTCACGAATAAACTACGATTTACATTATAGTGAAGTTAAAGTTTAACGATTAGTTGGCGCATGATAATAAAAATCTTACTTATAATGACAGATTTTGTGTACCTACATAAAATTGATTTAGTATGAACATAATGTTTACAAATTATTAAATTTTTTATTTTTACATAATATCTAAATGAACATAAAAAAACTTTAAAAATTGGAGAATAGCCGAAATTTAGGTATTATATATTATCTGCTTATTTATGTTTTGATTAATGTAATTAATTTATTAATGTAATTTCATTGTACACAGAGTCTTGAAGAAATTAAGAAAACTTAATGAAACGTCGGCAAAAAATGGTAATATTCCACAATCAAGTCCTTATTTCCCGTTATTTTAAAGATTATAATATTGTGATGGACAAAAACAAATGAATTATTGTCGATATTGTTGCATAACATATTTGTTTTGAATTTATTTTTTATGTTTTATAAATAGACATAAAAATGTAGTCAAAT
>JBDIXK010000172.1:0-16170 GCA_039654895.1 Mongoloraphidia duomilia
GGGTGGAGGCAAGGGACGCGAGCCTCTTGCGGCGCGGCGTATGCTTCTACCGGCTGTAGTACGAGCAGCGGACTGCTGCTGCGAAGGCGTCCCAACGATGACAGGCAGATCTTGCGGCGTAGGTGGTGTGGCCGACAATCTACGCCGGCGCCGTTGCTGCCTGTTTAGGGTTGTACTCTGGTCCACCTCGTCGTCGGGGGTCTCCGCCGGGTCGTCCGCTGGCTTTGGCTGTTCCGGTTGTTCTGATGGCGGCAGCAGGACGGCGTAGTAGGAGCTACCAGCATAAAAGGTCTCGGTGTTGGTGGTGGTCGGTGAGCGGGTGGCCATGGCTCGTGTACCGCGTTTGGACTTTGCGGAACTTTTCCACCCCTTAGTGTTGTTCGAGCGGGGAGGTCTGGCCGCTCTCCGCGTGCGCACGTGACCACGAACTGTTTGTGTGGTGGCTGGTAGCCCCGCGTCACTGCTGGAGTCTGCTGACTCGGATGTGTCAGTGAGTCTTCGGTGAGGTATCCAGCGACTGGTGGCATGTAGTCGGTCCGTTGATGAGGCTGCACCACGAGACGTTGTAGGTGCAGCTTCCTGTGGCAGGGGCCCCTGTACTCTCGCCGTGGGTGCGGTGGTGGTTGCGGTTGTAAAAACCACCGGTGCAGGGGCCGTCGGACCTAGAGCCGCACAGGGGCTGCCTCTTGTGGGCGTGAAAATGAGTGTCGGGATCACGCCCGCAGCTACCTGTGCGTAGGTAAAAGTCCACTCAGTAGTCGTCAGGTCCGACTTGTCACAGGCTGTCGACGGACTAGTCGCTGGAAGCAGGACCGCTTCTGGGTGCGCAGGCGTTGCAGTCGGTGGTGATGTAATGGTGGTGGCTGTTGATGGTGACGTCGTAACGACCGGCGAGAACGGCCATTCACCACCGACAATCGGCACACCTACTTCTGGGCGGTCCCTCTCACCCGAACTCGTAGAACTCGATGACATCCCCGCTTTCTCCTCCAGCATACGCCGAAAGAAGCTGGAGCGACGCCTCGTCGGGCGCTGTCCCTCCTTTGCTCGGAGCCGTGTGCGGAGCCTTGATGGTTGGGACGTGGGGTAAGCCATACGACACGGTGCCAGACAGGCACCGTTGGCGGCCAGGAGTGCATCCTCCGGTGTTTGGCTGGCCGCTTGTTGCTGGCGTGTGGTCCGCCGGGGTCGTTGTTGTAGTACCGGTTCTTGCAACGTTGGCGTTATTGTAACCCCACGTCCAGGTGTTGGTGGAAGGGGCGCATTTGGCCTTCGGCGTTGCGCATTAATATCGTGCAGAATGGCCAACTCCATTGGAGACTGGAGTTGGGCCGCGCAAGCTCGGGGGGGTGCTCTACGCAGTGGTCGAGTCTCCATTCTAGTAGCCTGTTGGCTGGGCACCCTCCCTTCTTGGCCAGGCGAACGCTGTTGTTGGCTTTCTTGCCTTGCCCCTTCCACGGGCTCTCTAGTGGGAACCTCGGCGCTCATTGGTGGCGTCTGCGTCGAGGCGGATGTCTGCTGGGGGGTCCTGTGGCTCATCATGTGCGTTTTCAGCCCCTTGACGGTATTACCCGTCAAGTTGCACACGCAACACACAAACTTGAACTCTACCGCTCGGTCGTGGTGGCGTCTATAATGCTTCTTGAGATCGCCGTGGTGGCGATACGAATGCCGGCCGAGACGGTCAGGATTCCCCCGACATAGCGTGCAGACAACCACATCCGGAATCGGGTATGGCAGGTGGACGACAAGTGCAGTGTTATTTGCAGCCCCGGTTCCAGATGTTCCCTGCGTCGGCACACGTTCTCCGTCCTCTTGTATGTTAAATGTGCTGTCCCTTCGGTCCATTGTGTTGCTTCGTCTTGCACTGTTGTTTAATTTTAATAAGGAAGACTCAGGATGAAAGGATTTAACTATTAATGTAGGTATGTATTAGGGAATATTTATCAAAGTATTTTCACAGCGTATATAGGGGGATGGAGGTTAGTGATTGTGACAGGACGGTAGCCAGTAAGAAATAATAAAGTAAAAGTGAAAGAAAAACCGGAAAATGTGAAAGGAAAGTGAAGAAAAAATTGGATGAATATTTGGAAATTATTAATAATGTTAAAATATTTTAAATAAAAAGTCTAGAAAACGTGCAAAGCATACAAATTAAACGACGGATAACAGTAAGATTTAACCTGTTATAACACAAACTTACGTAAACTGACACAATCACTGATGAAAAAATAAAAAAAAAAACGAACTGACGAAGTACTCCCGCACAAACAACGATGCCGTGAATTTACAATAGGGACAAAGTAACAAAAATGAAAAAATAATTTAAACAAAGAAATAGCTGGATTTTAAACTAAAATAACAAACTAAACCGATTGACTAAGATCCTTTATTTTAATTAAGCTGATAAGAACAGATCAAAAATAATTTATTTTCATAAAAATTTTAAAGGGATACAATACTTTTACAAAAAATAGAAAGGGTCAAAACTGATCACAATAGATATATTATAAGTGAATAAATATGAGCCACCCCACTGGTTACTATAGTAGTAGTCAGTGGAGTGGCAACGCAACGTGATCACTGCACAGCACACAATAAATTGTGTACTACGCAGTGACCCGTTGCCATAAACTTAAATATTTTTATATTTATAGATAATAATAAATAGGTATACCACCCCAATATAAATATTAGGGTGGTGCAGCATCCTAACCGGATGCTGCCAATTACTATATAAAAAAAAATTTTTATTATACATATATAAATAACATTTGATATATGAAATAGATAATAATATTAACAATTGTATGTGATTTTATGAATTAATAAGTGACAAAGTTAATATTTGTTATTGAGCTGTCAGTTGCCCGATCAATTGTATATCCGATTAGGGTCACGTCGCAGCACCGCCCCAATGATCACCATTTTTCCCAGAGGGCGCACCATTGAGACAGCACTGCATTGCAACCATCAGACACACAATCGACCGTGCAAATGACAGCAGTGACGACTAGTCAGTATATTGACGCACGCCGGACAGATGTTCTATATATATGTCGCGTGTCCAGCGGATAGTGTCCGAGACCATGAGGCGCGCCATGACGTCGCTGTAGCGACGCGCCACTCCCAGGTGCACGAGGACGGCATCGTTACTCGACAGCCAAGCGCCGAGTGATCCAATCACGAATGCATCCAAGAATACCTCGTAGCCCTGAGCTTGCAGCTCGGCAGCCAGAGGCCCGTACTTGACGAGCTTCTGCTGTCGAGCCGCCTCCAAGGCTCCCGCGGCACCCTCGAACGCAATCGTGACATCGACGATCGAAATACGACGCTCGACCTCATTTCGAAGGACCAGATCAGGACGAAGAAGGTTGTCATGGACTCCGTCAACGCTCTTGTTGACGGAGACCACAATTCCCGTTCTCGGTCTGACAGAGTTGACCAGCCTAGTGAGGACGGCATTATGCCGTCTTTGCCACGCTGCCGAGTGGACCATGCAGTGGTTTACCACATGGGGGAGTGTCTCCCGCGCATACCCGCATCTGCGACACCTCTGATTCCCATCGCGAGCGAACCGACGTGTACCATTTAAAGGCACACAGTCGAGTCGCGCCCGATGGATAAATCGGTAGTCGCAGAAACGAGTATACCGTCCACTCAGCAAAAAGTGGTTGCTGGCACCCCTCTGTGAGACCGAGGCGTAGACCTTACCCTGATCTGGCTTCCGAATAAGGCGAGCCGCGTATGTCGATCGGATCGACGTCTTTAGCTGGCGAATAACCGCCGCCCTGGCAGTACCTGGGATCAGCACGCGTTCCACAGCGCGTCCCACATGCCGCACCGCCACGGACAACTCGCCGCGTTCCTCCGACCAGTCGAACCCAACTCCGAATTTATTCCCGAGGCGACGACAGGCATTTCGGGCCTGTGTCCACAGACTCGAAATGTCCCCGCCGTCTCGGGCCAAATCACCTTCGAGCGATCCACTAAGGTACGCAGCTACGTCAACTCCAGTGGGATTTGTCCTCGTGCGCTTCGTTATCACCTTGCGTAGGGTTTCCCACGCAACGTGGCTAACGACAAAGTCGGGACAGGACAGGAGCCGAAAGGCATGAGCCACAGTCAACACGTCAGCAAGATCAGCCAGAGGGAACAGATTTGCACCACCCTGCCAGGATGGCATATAAAGCAGCTCCGGAGAAGCACGCTGAGGCAAGCTCATCCATTTTTTAGCAAGCTTCTTGATTTCATTATCCGCTTTCGTCAAGGCGCCCTTCTCAACCTTGGCGCCGCGAATAATAAAATCAAGACGCGACAGGACAAACATGTTCAGCGACTCCAACTTCTGCCAGGGTGCTAGCAGTGAGCGGTCTATAGCGTGGGCATCGGCGATTACACGCTGTATGGTCTCAGACGGGTTCTGGTCAGACCTGAATCCCGTCGGGATGCCCAGATGACTATAGACTTCACCGTCATCCATTACCTCCGGATTACCTCCCTGGATCGTGAAGACCGTAGGTCTCACTCCTCTCCTATCTCGACAGTGCACATGAAGTGAAGCGCACTTTGCCGGCTTAAAGCTGAGACCCAGCCAGCTCGCAACCTCGCACACCGTATCCAGCATTAACTGCATGGATTGCGGACTCCTGGCCAGGAGCACAATGTCGTCCGCGTATGCAAGGGCAGAGATTTTTTCGCCACAGAGGTCGTAACCGTGATTTTCCGCCATCCCGGCGGCCACACGGATGAGAGGCTCTATCGTCAAATTAAAAACCAACGGGCTCAGCGGGCATCCCTGCTTCACCCCCGAGCGAACCGGAATCGGGTCCGTCTCACCATCGGTGGTACGGACCGAGGTTGTCGCTCGGGAGTAAAGCTCCAGGACTACGCTGAGCAGATGGTTTGGCATACCGAGCATTTCAAACACGGTGCGAATGGTCGCGTGTGGAAGGGAGCCGAAGGCATTGGCTAAATCTAGCCAACACACCACGACTTCCCCCTTAGCGCGCCTCGCATCGTCCAGCGCAGATTGCACGAGGAAGTTGTGCTCGAAGCACCCTTCTCCCTCCATGAATCCCTTTTGCGCCGGAGAAAGGGATTCATGACTTTTTGCCCATCGTGCAATCCTGTCTGAAATGACTGCAGCATACAATTTGCCGATAGTGCCCCCCAACGCTAGCGGTCGCCAGTTGGCGAGGTCATCACGGTCACCCTTCTTGTGCAACAGAACCGTTCGCGAATCCGCCCATGCCAGGGGTGTTCTTTTTTCCCTGAAACAGCGGTTGTACATGGCTGTCAGGACACGGCAACCCGGGTCGACACGTTTCAGTAACGAGTACCGAATACCGTCTCTACCCGGGGCCGTGTTCTTCGTCCTAGCAAGTCGCGCAGCGACCTCGTGCTCCTCAAACGGAAACAGATATAGCTCTTCGTCTATATCTGTGACATCCTCCTGCACGGCCATCGCATCCGAGACACATTGCGGAACATCCGGTATCTGCCGATTAGACTCGGTATAGATACCAGTAAAATGTTCCGCAATGCGCTCGGTGCTGATAGTGCAGAAGGGTGCCGTATCCGGATTGAGCACGCGGTCGATAGCACGAGCCTTGCTAGTCCTATACAGCTTCTGTACAGCCGCCGCTTCAGCCCCATCGAATTGTTGTGCTCGCGGACGAGCACGCATCGGTGGCCTGGCATGGTCATACCGCGGACGGTTCTGTTGTTGGCGTTTCTCCGCACCCTTCTCACACGCGGCAATGTTAGACGTTATTTGGTCTACGGCCGCCTCGAAAGTATACCAATTTGGTGTGGAATCGAGGATCTTCAACCACTTCGTTTGGTCGGCAGTCAAACGACTGCCTTCCGCACTAGGCAGTTGGTCCTCGACCGAGACGGCCGGTACATTGTCCACCTGGTCAAAGGCAAGACTGAGAGCTAGTGGGTCTAGCGAGCCAGCATCCCACTGTCGTGACATAGTTACCTCGATTTGTGAATCGCACTCCAGCAATTCGCAGCTGGGGCCGGTTGGCGAGGTTCGACCAGTCCGGCGTGCTTGTCGTCGTCGTTGATGTTGTTGTTGATCAGTGCGCGTTCTTGCTCCCCTGGCGGCGGTCTGATGGCTTCTCAACGTCGCTCTTCTTGCAGACTCGGTGCGATTTCTGACCGCCATGGTGTTGCTGGCGGTCTCTTCATCCTCGGTGAGGTCTGCAAGCCGAGGTCCGACGTTCGACAGGACTGCGTAGCGGTTGCCAGTGGTGAATTTGCCGATCTTGGGGACCGGCTCCATGGTTGCCGTGTTGCAGGAGCGCATAGATGTCGCAGCGCTCCTTTTCCACCCCGTATTGTTGATTTTTCGGGGTGGTTTGGCAACCAAGTTCTTCTTCTGCCGGTCCCGCACTGTAGGTGTTGTTGCTGGCAACCCTGCGTCACTGTCATCGGTGTCGGACAATCTTCTTGCCGGAATCCAGCGATACTTGTTGTAAATTATGTCCGTCGACGATACTGCTCCACTTGATGTCGTAGGAGCAGTCTGCAGGACAACGGGCCTCTGCAACCCGTCTGTGGGCGCGGCAAACGTTTTGGTGTTGGTGTTTGCCGCCGCAGAGGCCACCGGATACCTGGCGGCCCAGGCACTGCCTCTTGATGGAGTAAATACAAGAGTGGGTATTACCTCCGCAGTTGCCTGGGCGTATGTTATCATCCATTCCTCAGGTACCATATCCGGTGTGTCGTCCGCAGTCGTCAACGGACTCATCGCTGGATATTCTGCTGCCATATCGAGCATCGAAGTCTCTTGTTGGTGTGACATCATATCAGTGGCCGGGGCGGTCGCCTTCACAGGCGATATCGGCCACTGCAGCGACGCCACATTGACTCCGTTGGCAGCCAGCAGAAGATCTTCGGGAGCGCGTCTTCTGTGCAGCCATCGACTTCCCTTCTTCGCCAGGGGAGCTGATGGTGATGTCCGTTGGCTGGTGTTGCCATCCACTTGTGTGGAAGTGAATGGTATATTCTTGTGCTGTGGTGCATGTCTTTGTCTAAGTGTTATATTTGTGGATGTCAGTATGGGTGTAAGTGTGGATGTCGTGTCTTGTGTGGTGTTGTGTGTTAAATGTCTTCGTGTAGATGTGGATGGCGAGTGTAATGTCATGTCATGTGAAGTGTTAACTGTTAAGTGTCTTTGTGTGGATGTGGATGGAATGTGTGACGCCAGTGTTGTGTCTTTTGTGGTGTTAAATGTTGAGATGTGTCTTCGTGTGCAAGTGTTGTAAAATGTTGATGCCATCTGTGTATTTGATGTGTTCGATGGCATCTCTGTTCGTGTGTGTTTAGAAAGTGTTAATGTGGATGGCATGTCTTTTGTGGTCTTCAGTGTTGAAATGTGTCTTTGTGTAGCTGCCGATGGCATGTATGTGTACGTATTGTAAGATGTTGATGCCATCGAGTGTATAGCTGTTGTGTTCGATGGCATCTCTGTTTGTGTGTGTTTTGAAGGTGTTAATGTTGATGGTATGTCTTCTGTCTGTGTAAAAGAAGTGTTAAAGTGTGTTAATGTGGATGGCGGCGTCTGTGTGGATGCGGATGGCATGTATTTTTGTAATGGTATGCGTGGTGTGTGTAATATACAAGTGGATGGCTGCTCACCATGTCCTCTGTGATGCTTCTTCAGCCGTTTTAGGTCATCCTCAGCGTGGTCGCATGTGCCGCAGACGAAGATAAACTGCAGGCCGGGGTGGTGCTTCCTGCAGTGCCGCTTCAGATCGTTGTGCGTCTTGAAGGTGTGCCTGCCCAGACGACTCGGGTCGGCACTGCAGACGTCACATGCGAACGTCGCCTTGAACGGGAACTTGATGGCTACTGTCCCTCGTTCCGCTGAAGACATCCTCGACGACGAAGCTTGAAGATCACTGTTATTCATGGACATCACACTAATGTTTCCGTAGTTACGCGCACTGATTTTAAAACTTTGTCACTTTTAATGATATAAAAATCTGCTCTCGCTACAGCAGTGAAACAACAATTTTGAATACTTAATGCCAAAACGAAATTTTTCTCGAACCGAAGCAAATTTTGAACCAAAAATAGACTCGAACACTGAAAATAAATACGATTAGTATGAATAATTTTGAATTTCCAAAACGCTGTGCACAAACTCTGGAATGTGACACAGCGTGTGGCGACCAAAGCGCAGATTAATCAAATTAAGCTGATAAGAACAGATACTACACTTTGATCTTAGCCAATCGGCCGAGAAGCCAATCGGCCAATGTACAGAACCAAGATTGCTGCCTTGAGGTACCCCGACAGGAGATTCATAATTATCGGACTTATGACTGTTGATGCTGATAATCATATTTCTGTTTTCCAAATAAGACTGAAACCAATTAAGACATGTGCCTCTTATACCAATGTTGTACATCTTGTTTAATAGAAATACATGGTTCACTGTGTCGAATGCAGATGTTAGATCAAACATAAGAACGGATACATGGAAGCCCATGTCTAATTTTTTCAAAACATACTCTGAGAATGTACACAGGCCGTGCAAGTAGAGTGACTAGGGCGGAAACCATGCTTTCACTTAGAATATTATTTTTTTTCGATGTAATTAACTAAGCGGTTATAGGTTGCACTTTCAAAAACTTTCGTTTACTCCTGTTGCACGCTAAATTCAAAATCTCTTCGCTCTCTCAATCATCTCGCGTGGACCGACTAGCGCGCTCTCTCACCACAAGCAGCTGATCTCTCGTCAACCGACTTCTGTAACCTTGTGTATGTTTTGAAGTCAAATTACATTTTAAAAAACCTGAACGGTCTCTCTCGCACCCGTGAGTTAATTTTTATATTATTGAAATTGTAAAATTATCAAGTTATACTAGCTTTTACCCGCGTAAATTGTGGTACTGTTTAACGTTAATTTTTTTAACCTGTTATAATGTATGTCTCAAATTCTTTGTCGTATCGTAACTCGAGTAACTGTAATTTGTTTTTAATGACATTTTAGACACGTATGCGTTCCCATCATGGCAGGAGCTGTATTGTTTTTCATTTGCATAGCTAAAAAATTAGTGCTCTTTTGGCCATAAAATGTGAAAAAACCTTCCGTACCTTCGATACGGTTCACCCTAGAAAAAAATTTATCGAAGCAAATTTGTTCGTTAATTCATTGCCTTTCCGACTGACATAAAAAATAATGCCATATATCTGCATCTACTCGTATTAAACTGATTTGTCTTGGCTTGCCTGAAATCAGATTTTCTGGTTATAGGCGTATCTTTTTATATACTAGTCCAAACGTCTTGAAATTTGTTTTAAACTGTAAGGAATCGCCTCTTAATCGTAAATCACACAATTTCCAATGCTAAAAAAACGTTGAAAGTACCTTTTAGCATAATTATCAGTAATCGTTTTTGAAGTAAGTAAATGAAGCGCTCGTCTTTAATTATTTTATTTTGATCCGTGGAGAAGAAGTTTCGGTACAGTTAAATTTATCAATGAACTCTTCAATGAATAAATATCTATTGTTTTATCACACTAAAAATACTCATGTACTGTAAGTAACGTAAATACCAAACAAATATTAATTTGTTTTAAACTGTCATTCTAATTTGTCACCACTCAACCTCATAACATCAAAAATGTGAAAATATTAGGTTATTACAGACAGCGTCATGTCTCCGGCTCCCAAACTGTTTCTATGACGAACACGTAACTTCACAAATCTTAAAATTTTGTTTTTAACGGAACACTTTGGTTATTTTATAGAGTTAGGTTATATTAAATATTTGATTAATTCATCGCCAGTTTTAGTACAGAAGTGATTTTAATATTTTAAAGAAAGATATTCAAACAGTATAATAATGATTACAAATTATGTCATCAAATAATTACTTAATACAAATCATACATAATCATATCTTGTGATAATTCTAAAGCTGGATATACAAAATCCTTCCATCCTTAGATAAATAATAGTATGTATAATAGTTAAGGTAGACCTTCAGTGATGGTAGTGTCTCCGAGACTTTCCCGGTAACGGTTCTTGCTGTTTTCAACACACTTCCTTTTAGGTCTAGTACGGCGTTTTATTTCGTTTTCAGTTTCAGATAATTGATCTCCATCCTCCCCGTCATCGTTATCCTCCTCCGATTCATTTTGGTCTGTGTAGAGTCCTATACGGTTTTCAATGTTTATTTCAGGAAGCTCGACAATCTGGTCTATGTCCCTTTTATGTGTCAGACCGGTTAAGATTTCTCTCAACTCGTATGTCCGAGAACCCATTTTTCTTGTGATGGTTGCTAAAGTCCATTTCGGTCCCGATATTCTATAGTTTCGCATACGCACCTTTGCTCTAATTTGTATAGTTCTTAGTTTTCCGGTGACAATTTTGTTCTCAGTCTGTGTCGGTGGTTCGTCAGATGGTAGCATTCTATCTTAAACTGTGCGAATTTTTCTTCCGAACATTATCTCTGCCGGAGCTTTACCTGTTGTCGATCTTGGAGTTATATGCTGTTTTAATAAAAATCTGGAAATTTTTTGTTCCCAATCGCCTTCAGTTAATTTTCGGAGAGATTGTTTCGTTGTCTGAACCATTCTTTCTGCTTGTCCATTTGATTTCGGATTATAAGGAGCGATATACATAAATTTATTCCGTTTTTCTTATAAAATTCTTTAATTTCAACTGATGAAAATGAAGTGTCATTGTCAGAAACTACTGTGTCTGGGATGCCGAATGTGCTAAACAAACGTCGTAGTTCTTTGATAACGACTGTAGAATGTAGATTGCGTCGAAGAAATTTTTCTAACCTCTAGGCATTTGCTATAGGCATCTACGACAATTAAAAAAGTTTGTCCTTTGAACGGTCCTGCAAAATCCATATGCAGTCGACTCCAAACTTTCTGAGGTGGAATCCAGGATTGTGTTGTAGATTTTTATGGAGCATGTTGAATCTCTAAACATTGTGTGCAGTTCTTCACAAAGCATTCAATCTCAGAGTCGATGTGCGACCACCAAGCATAACTTCTAGCGGCTGCTTTAGTTCCACAAATTCCTGGATGATTTGCATGTAAATAACTCAAGACTGTGCGTTGAATGGATTTTGGAATTATTACACGCGTACCCCAAAGTAAACAATCTTTTTCTATTGAAATTTCTTGGCGTTTTGACCAATATAATTTATACTGGGTGTCTACTTTTCGCGGCCAACCGTTTACCACCCATGTTTTTACCTTTTTTAGTAATTCGTCTCTATCTGTTTCCTTTGCAATTTCGTTTGCCGTGATAGGATTGCGTGAAGTATTTTCGATCTCCCATGTCTGTTTCTTCCTCGATTATGCTATCTTCAAGGGGTAATCTTGATAACATATTATCTACATTGCCGTGTTTTTTCGCAGGTCTATAAACCAATTCGTAGTCGTATGCTTTAAGAATAATTGCATAACGATTCAGTTTTGGTGATACAACTTCAGGTGTAGCCTTTTTTGGATTGAAATTACCTAATAACGGCTTGTGGTCCGTCATTAGTGTAAATTTTCTTCCAGCAATATACTGATGGAAATGTCGTACAGCTTCAACTAAAGCTAGCGCCTCGCGGTCTGGTTGCGAATATCCTCTTTGCGTCTTTGCGTTTTAGACAAATAAGCAATTGGATGTTCTTGACCGTCTGAACTTACATTTGCTAAAATTCCACCAGTTCCAACAGGAGACGCATCCGCTGATACAACTATTGGTATTTCATCGTCGTAATGCCATAAAATTGGTGCGGAGATTAGCTGTAGTTTTAGAGCGTCAAAAGCTTGCTGGTGTATTGGTGTCCATTTCCATTTTGAATTATGATCTAGCAATCGATGTAAAGGTTCAGCAATGGTTGCTTTATCTTTTAAGAATTTACTGTAGAAATTTAGTCCTCCTAGAAAAACTTGTAAATCTTTTACGCATTTTGGAGGCGACATATTTTTAATAGCCAAAACCTTTTTCTTTAGAGGTCTCGTCCCCTTTTCGGAAATATTGTAACGATCATGCGTCACATAAACACAAAATTCCAGTTAGATCTACATTCAAGTGGGTCTTGGAATTTTTTTTTTTTTTTTGTTTTTGATTTAATCAATAATTAGCTAATCTGTTATCAAGGTGGTGGAAATACACACGAATAAAAATCGAATTTCAATAATAGAAACATATAATATCTGATAAAACATACATCTGGAATTTTAACCAGTTAATTTGCAACAATTAAACCTCCATTAATTCAGAATATTCACGTGTTTTCAAATTGTACCTACTCGAGATATAAAGCCCTGAAGTGCCTAAAGATTTGACCCCACAATCGGCTATCAAATAAATTAATAAACAGTAAAATATAAGTCGGTATGTATGTCGTCCTGAGTTTGTCGCCGTCTAGGTAAGATTAGTCGGGAATTTACTAGCCGTTATAATTGAATGATAATATTATGTCCCAGAAAGATGTAGTCGAAGAAAGTCTTTTAGTCAATACACCTCTACGGGTAATCAAAAAGTTAATTTGTTAGTGGGAACCGAAGACATTATCAACTTCATTTATTGATAGTATTCATTTACCTTAGTTAGTAGTTATTAGGTTATTCATTATGAATATTAGCTGTTATAAGGTTTCAGGAATATAACGCAGGAAAATTACTGTCCGAAAAGTCAAGTCCCAGAAGAAATTTGTCAAATATGAATATTGATAAAATCTATTTTGGTCCAAATATAGGCAACTTTAGGTACTTCGAAAATCTCTGTATTATTATTTTCACATCAAGATATGAATTTATTTTTTATCAATTTGAACTGTGATAAGTTCCCGTATGCTCAATACCTGTTAATCAAATAAATTATTTGATTATTTGAAAAATCATTAATCTCTTTAAAATAAATATCCGATTGAACCATCTGAATTAATATCAGTTAAACTTCACAATAAAATATGAAACTACTTAACGATCATGCAGATTAAATCGATTATAGTTATCGATAAACCAGCACGTGTATAAAAATTTCTTTATTAATGTCGCAAAGACATCAATCTAACAATACTTTAATATTTATATCTATATAAAATTTGGTTTCTAGAAAATTTGAATAAAAGGTTCACAATTTGAATTAATTTAATCTCAGAGCACTGATGAATATTTTTATAAATTATTATTAAGATTCAATATAGACATCCATTTTAGGTGCACGTGTTCAGACTTCAAACTTTTACAAGGTCATATCCGGCTTACAATCATCGGCATGAAGTTCAATTTTTTCTTAATCTTATAGATTTTGACAATCCTGTTGTAGTGTTAACTTATTAACATTTGATTAATATTATTATAATTTATAGAACTTATATTCTAATTATTATACATGCGAACATTACTTATCTAAAAAATATTATACTTAGCTTTTAGTTTTATTGGTTACGTCCGACTGATGCCATGAGTTCCACAACAATCGCGCTATATACAATTTTCCCAGTGTTTCATCAACCGGTGAAAATAGTTAAAAATTTTACGTGTTTAATTATATGCAAACAATGGTCTCCGTAAGCAGATTTTAATTAACACGGAGAAGCGAATTAAGACCACCTATCTCGTTAAGCAGTTAACCACAACTAACTACAACACGCCGTCATTCGCACGACATGCGTACGGATGTACGTAGCGCCAAAATCTAAGGAGGATTTGTCACGACCTTAGACTATAAATTTATTATTTGATAAAAATTTTAGACTATAGATTATGAGGGGATTGTAATATCATTACAATATTCCCCGGGTCGGAGAAAGAATTAAATAGACTGAAGATCTATTTAATTATCAAATACATGTATTAAACACCTCAAGTTCAAGATTGATTTTACGTAATTGTTCTAAATGATGTGGACCAGATTCAATATTAGTTAAGTAATGTTGCAATATAAAGGTATTATTGTTTAAATTAGTTTTTATCCTATAGGGACCTTTAAAGAGTAAGTCCAGCTTCTTCGATTTGCGATCGCAGCTGGATGACATCGGATGACATTTTAGGAGAACGAAATCTCCGGGTGATAAATTGGTGTAATAATGAGTTCGTTGGTGGTAATCCCGCCGGTAGTTAGCACGTTCGGTCACTCGTCTTCGTATGGACGTTACGTTGTCAGCAAACCAAGGCCCTTCCGGATACGGAATTAGCTTACGGATGTGAGTAGGTGGTTCCTTTCCATATTGTAATTCGAAAGGAGTGTGTCGAGTAATCTCATGTACGTTATGGTTGATGAACTTCTGAACAGCGGGTAGTCGGCGAGCCCATAACGTATGTTGATGGTTGCAGTAAAGACGTAGAAGAGTACCAACTTGTCGATTGCAACGTTCGACTGGATTACATTTTGGTGAGTAGGGACTCGTGAATATGACCTTCGTTCCTTGTTCTTCCAGCGGCTCAGTCCATTTCTTTGTTCTAAAGGCGGCTGCATTGTCAGACAGGATCCGGTTTGGTATTCCGTGTTCTAAAAAATAGAATTGCAACTTTTTCAACATGGTGTTCGTAGTCGCTCTACGCATGGCGTATAACGAAACATATTTGGTGAAAACGTCTACAATTACAAGGATATAGGCACATCCACCAGTAGAAGGTGTGAGTGGACCCACAACATCGACAGATAACATATCATTTTTATTATTAGCAATTACCGGGTTTAACGGACCAAATAACTGTTGTGAAGGATATTTCGACTTTAAGCATGGTAGACAAGAATTAGTGAATTGGCTTATTTTGTATCTCATATTCGAGAAGTAAATATATCGGTAAAGTAAATTATATAATTTATTAATTCCAGGGTGACCATATGTCAAATGCCATTGTTTGATGGTTTCCGAGACAAGCTCCGAGGGTAAACACAACTGCCAACTCTGATATGTATGGTTAAATTTAAATAGAATATTTCTGTGAAGCACATATGGGAAATCTTTATTCATCAAATTTGTTTCGTCACACAAGTTTGCTTCATTTATATGTGTAATAATAATTAATAACTCTTCATCGCGCTGTTGAAGTTGAACAATATTTTTATAAAGCTTTGTGATTTGTAGTGGCAATTTTAAATAATTAATTTTGTAGATGTTATATACCATATCACCAGCTTTGGATACGGTCTCCGATGTGTCATAACATCTAGTCAAGGCATCGGCAGCAACATTAATTCGTCCTGGAACATACTGTACCGTTAATTTAAATTCTTGGGTTTTTAAGCCCCAACGCAATAATCTATTATTATACGCACATCCCTTTTTCACAAGATGAGGTAATGCTTGGCAGTCAGAAAAAGCAACTACCTTTTCCCCAAATAAATAGACCTTCCACCTATCCAGAGCTTCAATTAACGCCAGAAATTCCTTTTCCACAATAGAGTAATTTAATTGAGCATCTTTTAATATTTTGCTATAAAACGCCAGTATATTAATATCGTCTGAATCGGTTTTTTGGAAAAGTATCCCCGCCACGGCATAATAAGAGGCATCTGTTTGTATAAAATACGTTTTCCCGATCAATGGGTGTTTTAATAATGTAATTTTAGAAAATTTTAATTTCATCACTTCAAACGCTAAATTCGCATCATCAGACCAGGTGAATATTTTACCATTCGTACCTTTTAATAAGTCATATAGCGGCTTTGCAAGTTTAGAAAATTGGTAAATGAAACGCCTATCAAAATTACACAGACCGAGGAACTGTTGGACTTGTTTCCTATTTTGAGGTCTAGGGAAATTTTGTACCGCTAAGACGCGTTCTGGAGCAGGATAAATGCCCTCAGCAGACAGCACATATCCAAGGAATTGCACCTTATCCGTACAGATATTACTTTTCTCAAAATTTAGGACTAATCCGCTTTTCTGCAAACGATTGAAAATTTTACGTAAATGACTGATGTGAGCTTCATAACTCTCTGACACGATCAAAATGTCGTCGACATATGCTATAGCGAAAGAATGCAAGATGTCACCTAGTGCATTATCTAAACAGGTTATAAGAGCAGAGGTAGCAGTGCTAATACCAAAGGGTACTCTGGTGAACGCATAGGATCTGCCATTAACAATAAAGCCAGTATATTTAATGTGATTTTTATATAATGGTATTTGCCAAAAACTTTTCGTGAGATCGAGAACTGATAAATATTCAATTTTT
>JBDIXK010000173.1:0-16000 GCA_039654895.1 Mongoloraphidia duomilia
TGAAATTTAACCCTTTAGTAACGATTAAAATGTACTGCTAAAATTTTAATAAAATCGGCCCGACAGGACCGGACTTACAAATTTTATGAAAACACTAGTTTGCGGATAGTGCTTTACATACTGAAGGGTGTATTTAATTTGGTACCGAGGTTGCATTGATGAAAATATTGAAATTAAGAAAAAAAATATTATTTTAAGGGATGTATTAAGGGGTTAAATTTTTTATTTTGTCCAAAAACAAACTTAAGTTCACATAATAAAGCCACAATTCCAGTATTAGCAAATACACTATATTGTCGGCAGGGTTTTGGCACTGCGACCCGATTTTTTTTTGGTATTTACATCGATGTAAACAGCGAGGGAAGCGACGAGGGTAAAAATGTAACACCTTTGCTATGTACGGTCTCGTAAGAACATATATAATTGTCTTTTAAAAACGTGACATCGATGTAAAAACTAGAAACCGGCGGCATCGACATAAACCGCGCCATCGCGGCATCTTTGGGATGTTCGTACCCGAGTATCAAGAGTGTCGTAACTGGTCTATTTCCAAAATTCGTAGGAATTATAGTTTTTCATGAGTGAAAAACGAGTTCCAAAATTGAAAATCCTATCTAAAATGCTTCTCTGAATATAATATAGATAAACTGGCGGTTCCGACCGGCTTCGCCCGGGTGCTATGAATTTGATTTATTAATATAATTATAATGGTTGCAAAATAGATAGGATTTCATTTTGATTTGTTAATAAAACACGTCGGCGTACTTCATAATTCACTGATTTATACTGTATCTATCACATATAGTTGATATTCCACAAACGCCGAATTTTATCATTTTAAAAATCAATTTTTTGGCGTTTCAAAATAGTGCAATATAGTAAATAGGCTATGGAGAAACAACTATATACAGTCAAAATACTATGACAGATATGATAAATATCTTCAAGTTATAAAAAATAAACCGTAAATTATTTGAATAATAAGAAAATGAAACAACAATAAAAACTAAACATAATTATGTAATTAGTAGTCTTAACTAATATTTAAATAATATGGGTATGTTATTACCCGACTGTGCGACAGCAAAGACAGGGTTTGTTTTTCACGCGTATCGATGTATCTATGTATGTGGGATTCTTACTACCCTCGAAGCATCCCAACGGCTGGATGGATTTTAATAAATCAGGTGTCAGATCGATTCGTCTAAACCGTCCGATGATTATAGGCTAAGTTTTGTTTTTATAAAACCAAAATGGCGGCCACAAAATACAAAACGGCGATAGAGACGAAAAAAACAGTATTTATACAGTATGTATAGACAGAAACTAACAATATATTGATAAAACAAAACTACAAAGTCGTCAAAAAAAATTATTTAAAAAAAACCCGACTGCGTAAAAATCGCACTTAAAAGATGGAAATAAGATCAAATGATAACGTGCAGTCGGAGGCATTATAGTAGTAACAAATTGATCAGAAATATCTGATGCCTTCGACTGCATGTTATCATTTGATCTTGTGCGATTTTTACGCAGTTGGGTTTTTTTAATATTTTTTTTTATATTACTTATACATTATTATGTATACGTTATGTAGTATGACGTATACTCACGTAAGTACCTATATGTAGTACCTATGTAATTTTTTTCTCAAAAACGACTAACGATTTTGACGGTATTTACAGAATGGGGATTTTTCGGGGCGAGAAATCGATCCAGGTAGGAATTTTTGTATCGGAGGGGAGCAATTAAAAAAATGGGTTTTTTGCTAATAGATCGCTCAATTAAAGTCAGATCTTTCCACATAGATTTTGTATAATATATTATCACAAGAGTTAAATCTGTAAATGAAAACTAATATAAGAAAGACACGTCTTCTTATATTAGTTTTGTAAATAATGACAAAAAGGCATTTTTGGCACCGCAGACCTGTGTTAAACACAACGATTTTTGAAATCTATTGCAAAGATACATGCAAAAGAGTTTTGCATATATCTAAAAATTAGTATTTCTGGCGCCGCAGGCCTGTATCAAAATATATCGATTTTTAAAAACTATATTGTAAAAGTACCTACATGCAAAAACGTTTTGCACAAGTTATAGTCTGATGTTTGTTAGATCCTAAAAGATAATATAATAAAAATTCTATTTCTTCGAAAATAGATTTTTGTGAGTTTTTCAGTACCTACCTATAAAGAAAAATGTTAATTGAAATTTACGGGAAGTTGCTAAGATGACATCACAGGGGAAAATACTTCGATAAAGTTGATATTTGGTAATAATGCTTAAAAATGAATGCCGAGTATGAAAATGGCAACGGGCGAGTAACATTTCATCTGAATCGAACATTTTTTAAAAGATATTCAATCTCTGAAATTCGATTTTTGCGATTTCTTCAATAAACAAAAAAAAAAAATAACGGCGGTAGAATTGAAAATGGCGGCCTAAATAATATTTACAGGGGGGTAAGATTGACATTATAAAAAAAAATGCTGGGTTCAAGTTGATACTCGGTTTTTACGCTTAAAAATACATAAAGTTGGAATATTTAACAGAAACAATAATTATTTTAAATTATGTTACGGAAATAAATTCGTTCTGGACAGCTGATACATTATAAGAAAATAATACAAAACCAACATCTCAGAGTAAAATTGGAAATATGAATTGATGCTAGGCCCAAATAACCTTAGCTGTTGGTGGCCTTTAAAACACACAAACATCTCAGAACATATTAAGTACTATTTTTATTGAACTCATCCGAGCAAAGCTCGGCCACCCAGATATTTCAGTTAATGAGATTCAACAGCGTATAAATCTTTCAACGTTCCATATAGAGTACCTATAGATAATATAATAATAATATAACAAACATATAATATTACACAATAAAGTGTCATTTAGAGGTTCGCATAAAGGGTGTCGACTGAAAACCAAACATCGGAGAGGCCCCGTTCGGGAAATCGTCTAACACTACACGTGAGTCTATTGTAAAGCGTTGCTGGACGTTTTTAGAGATAGCCTGTATACAGAGATGTACAAAATTGTTTTTTAAAAGTATTTAAGTACAAATACAAATTTCTTATTGTTTTTCTATTTCAAATACAAAATACAGTATGGTTCGTTGTATTAGTATTTAAATACTAAATGCATTTTATGTTCTAGCTCCTCCACGGAATTCTGAGACCCTTCTCTGGATGCACTCCATGATCCATCGTCTTTGTTGGTCATTTTCACACTCGCACAAATCGAAGTTGCCCCGCTGGTAGAGGATACGCGCCCGCTTTGTACGCTGACTGTTGAATTTGCCTTTGTCACTAATCTTTTTTGGCGCTCCCGTGTAGGCTTTCTCGATCGCGCGGTGCTGGACTTTGGGCTCTTTTTGGATTCTCCTTGATCCGCTCTTTCTTCTGATTGTCGTTTCTTTCGACTCCAGCATATTTTCTTGCCAAATATGCTGACAGTCTTAAAAACAACTTTGATTTTTCATCTTTGCAAGTTTATAAAATGTTAATTATTATTGTTGCAGCAATTATCGCTTGAGGTCCAAGTAGGGTGTCTCAAGGGCTTACTAATGATACCTCTATCAGCGTCCTATATTTTCGCCTCTTGCGCATGCGCCCGCCGCACCCAGAAATTGCGTCAGTTGCTGAAATGACCTAGTTAGGTAAAATCTTACGTGTCTAAGCTAGCTGTAGTTAGCCGGTTATTTGCTGTCTGTTCATAATTCACGAAGTTATTGCATTATGAAATTTAATAATTATTAATTAATTCAACAATGAATTTAATCCACAAGGCATCCACTAGGTAGTGAATATAGTATTTCTTAACATATCAGTCAGCATATTATGCCATCATGATTGTTAAACGTCAAACGATTGTTATAAGATAGGTATATAAGGAAAAAATCAGAAGCCACTGTCGGGACTTGAACCCGAAATTCCCAGTTTCCGGCTGGTTGAGTTGCCACTGACTCACACAGTGCTCCGACAGTGAAATCTGTTCCTTCCCCATATATACCTATTTCAATTTATTTATTTATTTATTGAAATAGGGATATATGGGGAAGGAACAGATTTCACTGCCGGGGCACTGTGTGAGTAAGTGGCAACTCAACCAGCCGGAAACTGGGAATTTCGGGTTCAAGTCCCGACAGTGGCTTCTGATTTTTTCCTTATATATCTTATAACAATCGTTTGACGTTTAACAATCATGATGACATAATATGCTGACCATGATATGTTAAGAAATACTATTCACTACCTAGTGGATGCCTTGTGGATTAAATTCATTGTTGAATTAATTAATAATTATAATATTGTTGTCCACAATTACCTAACTCATATATTGTTATTTATTATGAAATTTATCGTAATTTCGTTGCATCGTAAACGTCACGTCAAAATGTAAAAAAAGTAAGAAAAGTACCTATCTATTTCGAAAAATAATATGTTTGCAAAAGTATTTCTTGCAAAAGCATTTCAAAAAACTCGGGTCGCAGTGCCAAAACCCTGCCGACAATATAGTGTATTTGCTAATACTGGCATTGTGGCTTTATTATGTGAACTTAAATTTGTTTTTGGACAAAATAAAAAATTTAACCCCTTAATACATCCCTTAAAATAATATTTTTTTTCTTAATTTCAATATTTTTATCAATGCAACCACGGTACCAAATTAAATACACCCTTCAGTAAGTAAAGCACTATCCCCAAACTAGTGTTTTCATAAAATTTGTAAGTCCGGTCCTGTCGGGCCGATTTTATTAAAATTTTAGCAGTACATTTTAATCGTTACTAAAGGGTTAAACTTCATTTTTGAAACGATTCTGAGAATTTTTTCGGCGTTTTTGGGCCCAAAAACATTTTTCAACCCCTAAAAACCACCCTTAAAATGGTCCGATTGGGCCCATTTTAAATAGGCTTCGTGCGGTGATGGATTTCAACGTGCCTACCAAATTTCGTCAAAATCAATTAACTCTTTCGAAAGTTATAGCCCGCACATATACAGGGTGAGTTCGACCACCCGTATCAGTCGTTTTTTTCGAAAACGGTTAGTCGTAGAGAGTTGTGTCAAAAATTTGTATTATAAAAGCCCTAATAAAGAATCAAATGGTGATAATTTTTTTTTCCGGGAAGGTCGGCTTCCCTATTAGTTTGCTCCAGAATGTCCAGAACTCCGGAATTATAAATGTAACGATAGGTCTAAAGTGGTATTGTTGAAAAGATCTTTAAAAAATAAGCAAGTTTTGTAGGAAATTTTTTTTATTACTGCCACCCCTGTAAATTTCTATAAGTATAAATATAAATTATTATATGTTCAAAACTCCGGAATTTTAGAAAGCACGATAGGTTGAAAGTGGTGCTGTTGAAAAGCTCTTTAAAAAATAGGCAACTTTTGTAGGAAACATTTTTTAATTACTGCCACCCCTATTAAGTAACGATCGTTTGAAATTATTAAATCAAAATTTCATAATAACGATCGAAGTCGGCATTAAAAATCTAGCAACCTTAGACATTGTCACAAGTAAAATTAAGAAAAATCGCAGGATAGTGGACAAAATATTGAATTTATTTAATTAAATGTACGACGTTTCGTCTATATATTTAGACTTTTTCAAGTACACAAAAATAACAATATTTATGAAAATTAATATTAATTACTAACCATAGCAATTAACATAAGATAGGGTACATAAGACAAAAATTTTGGAGCATACAAGTAATTCAAGAATTACAAGGCGCGATATTCAAGTAGGTACTGTGTGTAAACGGTTTTATTGAACATAGGGAAATTAACACTGAGAATATTTATAATTTTGTAGTAGGCTATGAGCCATAAGACCTAATATAAATATGTATTGGATTACATAGAAAAAATAGTACAGTGAATTTTTTAAACAATTTTCCATAGCAACGGTTGACTATTAAGCGTTACTCGGAACCGGCTAAATAAAAAAGTCATGATGTGTCGTAAGACACCCGACAGAAGCTATGCTTTTTACGCATTGTATATAAAACCGAATTTATCAAAGATATAAATAATACAATTAAAAAGTTATTATTTGATCGCCATTTTAAAATCTGACGCCATTTTATTTTTTTGTGTCTTATTAAATTCTCAAATATCAATTTTCAAAAGGATCGGATAATTTTTACAAAGAAATATATACCTATGACCGCCATTTTAAAATATGACATCATTTTATTCTTTTGTGTCCTATAAAACTCGCAAATATTAATTTTCAAAAAGATCAGATCATTTTTGCAAAAAAGTACATATGGCCGCCATTTTGAAATCTGACGTCATTTTATTTTTTTGTGTTCTATGAAACTCTCAAATATCAATTTTCAAAAGGATCGGATAATTTTTACAAAAAAGTACATACGGCCGCCATTTTTAAATCTGACATCATTTTATTTTTTTGTGTCCTATGAAACTTTCAAATACCGATTTTCAAAAGGATCGGATAATTTTTACAAAAAAGTATATATGGCCGCCATTTTGAAATCTGACGTCATTTTATTTTTTGTGACCTATGAAACTTTCAAATATCAATTTTCAAAAGGATCGGATAATTTTTACAAAAAAGTACTTACGGCCGCCATTTTGAAATCTGACATCATTTTATTTTTTTGTGTCCTATGAAACTTTCAAATACTAATTTTCAAAAGGATCGGATAATTTTTACAAAAAAGTATATATGGCCGCCATTTTGAAATCTGACATCATTTTATTTTTTTGTGACCTATGAAACTCTCAAATATCAATTTTCAAAAGGATCGGATAATTTTTACAAAAATGTCCATACGGCCGACATTTTTAAATCTGACGTCATTTTATTTTTTTGTGTCTTATGAAACTCTCAAATATCAATTTTCAAAAGGATCGGATAATTTTTACAAAGGAGTACTACATATTTCCGCCATTTTGAAATATGACGTCATTTTATTTTTTTGTGTCCTATAAAACTCGCATATATCAATTTTCAAAGAGATCGGATAATTTTTACAAAAAAGTACATATTATGGCCGCCATTTTGAAATCTGACGCCATTTTATTTTTTTGTGTCCTATGAAACTTTCAAATACCGATTTTCAAAAGGATCGGATAATTTTTACAAAAAAGTATATATGGCCGCCATTTTGAAATCTGACGTCATTTTATTTTTTTGTGTTCTATGAAACTCTCAAATATCAATTTTCAAAATGATCGGATAATTTTTACAAAAAAGTACATACGGCCGCCATTTTGAAATCTGACGTCATTTTATTTTTTTGTGTCCTATGAAGCTCTCAAATATCAATTTTCAAAAGGATCGTATAATTTTTAGAAAGGAGTTCTACATATTTCCGCCATTTTGAAATCTGACATCATTTTATTTTTTTGTGTCCTATAAAACTCGCAAATATCAATTTTCAAAAGGATCGGATAATTTTTACAAAAAAGTATATATGGCCGCCATTTTGAAATCTGACGTCATTTTATTTTTTTGTGTTCTATGAAACTCTCAAATATCAATTTTCAAAAGGATCTGATAATTCTTACAAAAAAGTACATATGGCCGCCATTTTGAAATCTGACATCATTTAATTTTTTTGTGTGCTATAAAACTCTCAAATATTAATTTTCAAAAGAATCGGATAATGTTTACAAAAAAGTACATATGGCCGCCATTTTGAAATCTGACGCCATTTTATTTTTTTGTGTCCTATAAAACTCTCAAATATTAATTTTCAAAAGGATCTAATAATTTTTAGTGTGCTTTATTTCCTTAGTCTGATTTTATTACATTTATCCGAAACGTTACCGGAGAAAGACCTTTTGCCTGTGAAAATTCAAAAGTACGATTTGCACCTGGACGAACTCGGGCTGGTTACCATAATATTGTATTGTCACCGGAGCTACACATGTATGCAAAATTTCAACTCAATCGAATCATGGGAAGTGGGTAAAAATTCAAAAGTACGATTTACACCCGGACGAAAGCCGGGCCGGTCAGCTAGTTACCATAATATTGTATTGTCACCGGAGCTACACATGTGTGCAAAATTTCAACTCAATCGGATCATAGGAAGTGGGTGAAAATTCAAAAGTATGATTTACACCCGGACGAAAGCCGGGCCGGTCAGCTAGTTACCATAATATTGTATTGTCACCGGAGCTACACATGTGTGCAAAATTTCAACTCAATCGATCGCAAGATTTGTAACAAATATACGGGATCAAGCTAAATAAAACCACCGTTTAAAAAACAAAGCATCTACAACCTACTTATTTTTGCGTGATGCCAGAACATAGTTTTTATTTGAGAATCAGTTCGGTTGCTTTTGCGTGATGCCAGAATATTTTAAAACTCGCAGTCGCATAAGAGGTTATTTACTTGAAAAAAATCATGTAAATCGGATCAGTGGTTCTCGAGTTATAAGCGTACAAAGGGACATAGAGACAGAGAAAATCAAATTGTTCGGGAAGGTATGATGAACGTCGAGAAATTTTGGTCCGATCCGATCGACGTCAATAATTAGTTACACGTCATTTTAACTCAGTAGGCCAGGGTTTTTAAACTTAAATTCAAACATCAGCAGTCAAAAAATTGAATAACTATATTTAAATAATGCAATATAAGATAGAGCATACGCTATCTTCCAATATCCATATCACACTGTGCAACAGACAAGGACAACCGAAACAAGTTCGCGATTTATTAGATAAAGTCGCATTTATTTAGTTCAATAATCATAAAAATCTGTATAAAAAAACTGTTTTGACACAATATTATACATGAAATCTATCTAAAATTTTCTGCTCTTTCGTTTAAGACAGGTTTCGAATCGATCTGACTTAAATTGAGCAAACTATAAGCAAAAAACACCGTTTTTTCTAATTTGCTCCCCTCTGGGGCCAAAATTCAAAAATCGGGCGACGTTAGGATCAAATAGACCCTGAGAGGAATCGAACAAAAAAAAGTTTTTTAAAATCGGTTAACCCGTTTGGGCTGTACGACTGATACAAAAAATCCGTTACAGACTCACAGATTCACAGATTCACAGATTCACAGATTCACAGATTCACAGATCACAGATTCACAGATTCACAGACAAAGCGAGTGTATATAGGCGCTTCTAGCTTCGCTAAGATCGCGCCTAAAAACATGGTAACATGGTAACAAATTATGTTGACTATAAATTTTTAACAATAATAATAATAATAATAATAATACAAATGTTAGTATAATTTCATAACATAATTATACTGACTACTTAAATTTTGAGTGTCTGTTCTATAATTGATTGAATTGTTTTTTCTAATAAAACACATTTCACTTGTAAGACGATGTTATTTTGATGGTTGAGAAATTAAGATTTACCATAAATACAAAATATTCCTAGAACTAAAGATATAGAATAACGTACGATGTAGATAAAAGGGCCACCGTTGACAGACATTGAGCATTAAGCAGACATTAAGGGTCGACCGAAGAAGCGTCGCCAGAAGTAATAAATTAGATATTTCTTAAAATGTAACCAATAGCTGAGCAATATTAACAAAATGCAATGAGATGAAGAAGCTGTATAGAACTTGAGAGGAAGGCAATGCGGGGTGGATACTTGACAGTTTCTGACCATATCTGAATGTGGGAAGTTGTGTTAGTGGCGCTGTCTTTTGAATATCTTTTTATTGAGAATGTTGTGTCGTATTCCAATAATAATTTTACTTAATCTGTGTAATTATATTGTGGTGATTGTGTGCCAGTATTTTCAAGGATTAACAATACATAGGTAAGTCGCTAGAGACTTACTGAGAATTCATAGATTTAAGGATGTGGGAAACCACTAAGTAATACATACCGTAGAGGTATTTTGTATGTACGTACTATTACATGATCATTGGCCTATGTGATAATGTCTATGTTAGGGATGAGAAAAATGTAAGCTGGCATAAGGCTTAAATGTGCCTTGTCATGAATGTGTGTGTTTGACATATGGTAAAGGGACCATATGTCAATGACATAAGGTTTTAAGGTACCTTGTCATGAATGTGTGTTTGGCATATGGTTTAAAGGGACCATGCCAATGACATAAGGCTTTAAGGTGCTTTGTCATGGGTGTATGGTGGCATAAGGCTTAAAGGGGTCTTGTCACGTATGTTTATTGATAACGGTTCTAATGGACCATGTTATGACGAACTGAATATGATGATATGATGTGCTGTTTGAATTTATGAATACTCATATGCGTTTTATGACAGGAACATGTTGATGTCCGCTGGAATCTGACCGCTAACCTTACGTCTTGGCAAACTCACGGAATCCTGACAGATCCGCTGGTATGTGACAAACTATTACCTAATTGTCTGCATTGACCGTAAGACCCAATGCAGTATGTATATGATCTTATTATATGCATCTAGATCAATATATTTATATTGTTTATACTTATTGTAAGTATTATTTATGCGTTTATGCGCAAAAAAAAAAACGAGGTCTTACAGTTTATCAGAAGTGGGATAGAGCACACCCCTTGCGAGGTGTTTCAAATTTAAATTGTATGAAATTGTAACAGTTACAACTTTAAACAGTTATGATGATGTATAAAATTTGTTCTGTTCGAATTGTGGTTTAACACAGCCCTAACTTGTGTGATATTGGATATGGTAACATATTTGTCAGACGTGAAGGTTCAGGTCAAAAGTAAGTACTTACAAAATTATGCAATAATTGAAAAGCATGTATATGGGTATTTGAAATACGAAAAGTATGTATTGAACTATGATTATTTGCATTTTTTATATAAGTTGAAAAAGGCTAAGAAAGATATTTGATATTTTTGTTGTTTGAAAATTGAAATGCTGGATCACACAAAGAGATAATATAAACAATTTTACACAGTTTTGAGATTAAAGCCACCACATATACAGACTAATGTTAAGGTTTTATGATCTGCACAAACTATCCACTTGAAAATACACCCCTTAAAAAGTTTAAAAGATATAATGAAACTAATATTTGGTTCACCCAAAATTGAGTGTTTAATTCTCAAGGACTTGTGAATACTGAGAATTGAATTGTATTTAATGTTGTAAGATAGAGGCTGAGTTTAATTATGGAACTGATGAAAAGTAAATTTGATTGATGCAAGTTGGTGGAAGATTTTGCCAATTGCTGGAATATAAAAATTGAAGCTGATCATAAGAAGCGGTAATGACTAATGACATTTGACAAAAGAAAATGAGATAGATAGATTTTCATTTATGAGTTGGCCGGATATAAGGTTAAGTTAAAGGGTTGTAAGGCGTTGTGACGCTTATTGAAGTTCATCAGGCTTTAATTGTATAGTTATGACTAGTGATAGATTGTAATGCAATTGAATGGTTAAAATTTTTGCGAACCAATCATTGGAAATGATTAACCGAAATTTTATATATCGAAAGTTTTTAGGCGTTTCAACTACGTCACAGATAACAGATGTCAAAAGGACTCACAAATGTTTATTGCAGGATGTACGGTACAAAAGTTATTAGTAAATTTTTGTACGTTTTATAATATTATGGACGGTATGAAACGTGTTATGTTAAACGACAATATTGTTGGACACGATAAAATAATTGAGAAGGGTTATTGTAAAATCCGTACGTACGAACAATCAAATGTTCAGTTTTTGAGTGTTGTTTGAAGTTTGGTAATGCAAGTTTTAAGAATTTGAAACAGAAGGGATTGATAAAATTTAAAAGTAATTAAGACGATGTTGAAAATGTGATCACAACAACTTGATCAATTTATGCAACCACACGTATCAATAATAAATCAAGATATCCCAATTCCTAGTTAGTGGATGAAATTTCAGTTCGATTCTGAAGTATTTATTATCAACGTTTAATGATGCACAATTAGTAGTCATTCGAGATGAAAGTAACAATTTATAGAATAGAAGTTTGATACACTCGCTGCCACTACTTAGTCCGTGAATGCGAATTTTATTTAGTGCAGAAGCAATGATGACCAAAGTGCTACAGATTTGGAAATTAATAAAATATATCACTGAAGTATTTAAAGTATAGAAGTGCTCGTCACGGTGTTAGCTTCTTAGAGATACGTTCAGTTATAGTTCATTGAATGGCAATTTCAGTTCAAGTCTGAAGTATTTAATATGATCAATGGCAATAGTTGTACAACATAAAGGATAAAGTCGTCAGGACTTAATGAAAATTATGTTTCGTTACATAATATTTGAGGCTTAATAAAAGAATTCGTAGAGTTCCATCGCAAAGGTGTTAGTAAAACCATAACAGAAAGTCAATCGATGATTACGATATTTAAAGGTCGCGCTGTATTTGCCATGAACGCAGGCGACGAATTAGGAAATTGATTAAAATTTATGTTTCGCTACATAATCTTTGAGGTTTGACGAATACTAGCAATGTTTTATTTAAATAGTATTAGTAAAGTCTTAACAGAAAACCAATTGTTGGAAATGGAAAGTAAAAGTATTGGTGTAATTGTTACGAATGCTGGTAACGAATTAGATGAAGTCAATGAGAATTATGTTTCACTACATAATCTTTGAGTTTTGGAAAATTTTGACAACGTTTTATCGAAATAGATATCAAGGGATTAAAGTTCCTTTGACTGAATTTTAGCGAAAGTAAATAATCGACCCAATAATTATAAGCAAAGATGAAAGCAGAAACCAGAAAAAGAGTGCGACCCCCGCTGTTTAGCACATTATGCACTATGCACCCTTAGGATAGCTACCTGCTACGGGTATAGTTACATTTACAAGTAAGAAATTGTCTGTTGCTGGAGCATAAACCAGTGACACCCAAAATGTTTTTCGACTAATGGAAGGTTACTTTGGATAAATAATGCAGTTCAATTGTAGACATTTTATAGATGAAACCTTTTAAGAGACAGGAATAGTTGGATTTTAACCTTTATTGAGGGTAGAAACGGGTGACCTTCGGGTCGAAGGTCAATTTCAGGATGGCCGAATGTAAGACGATGTTATTTTGATGGTTGAGAAATTAAGATTTACCATAAATACAAAATATTCCTAGAACTAAAGATATAGAATAACGTACGATGTAGATAAAAGGGCCACCGTTGACAGACATTGAGCATTAAGCAGACATTAAGGGTCGACCGAAGAAGCGTCGCCAGAAGTAATAAATTAGATATTTCTTAAAATGTAACCAATAGCTGAGCAATATTAACAAAATGCAATGAGATGAAGAAGCTGTATAGAACTTGAGAGGAAGGCAATGCGGGGTGGATACTTGACAGTTTCTGACCATATCTGAATGTGGGAAGTTGTGTTAGTGGCGCTGTCTTTTGAATATCTTTTTATTGAGAATGTTGTGTCGTATTCCAATAATAATTTTACTTAATCTGTGTAATTATATTGTGGTGATTGTGTGCCAGTATTTTCAAGGATTAACAATACATAGGTAAGTCGCTAGAGACTTACTGAGAATTCATAGATTTAAGGATGTGGGAAACCACTAAGTAATACATACCGTAGAGGTATTTTGTATGTACGTACTATTACATGATCATTGGCCTATGTGATAATGTCTATGTTAGGGATGAGAAAAATGTAAGCTGGCATAAGGCTTAAATGTGCCTTGTCATGAATGTGTGTGTTTGACATATGGTAAAGGGACCATATGTCAATGACATAAGGTTTTAAGGTACCTTGTCATGAATGTGTGTTTGGCATATGGTTTAAAGGGACCATGCCAATGACATAAGGCTTTAAGGTGCTTTGTCATGGGTGTATGGTGGCATAAGGCTTAAAGGGGTCTTGTCACGTATGTTTATTGATAACGGTTCTAATGGACCATGTTATGACGAACTGAATATGATGATATGATGTGCTGTTTGAATTTATGAATACTCATATGCGTTTTATGACAGGAACATGTTGATGTCCGCTGGAATCTGACCGCTAACCTTACGTCTTGGCAAACTCACGGAATCCTGACAGATCCGCTGGTATGTGACAAACTATTACCTAATTGTCTGCATTGACCGTAAGACCCAATGCAGTATGTATATGATCTTATTATATGCATCTAGATCAATATATTTATATTGTTTATACTTATTGTAAGTATTATTTATGCGTTTATGCGCAAAAAAAAACGAGGTCTTACACACTGATATTGCGTTTCTTCCAATTTGACTCTTTATCTAATATTTGAACTTCATTGAAAAGAAATTTATGCCCAGTGTCGAAATGATGAGATGACAACGCCGTCTTATTATCACTTAATAAGTTTATGTTTCTACAGTCCATTTTGTGCTGATAAATTCTATTTTTTAATAACTGTTTTGTTTGTCCTATATAGCACTTATTACATTCACAAGGTATTTTATAAATAATATTAGATTGATGTGAGATAGGCGTCTTATCTTTAAGTCTTGTGAATAACTTATCCAATTTATTTAAGTTATAAAACTCCAACTTAATATTTGTTTTATAACTTAAATAAATTGGATAAGTTATTCACAAGACTTAAAGATAAGACGCCTATCTCACATCAATCTAATATTATTTATAAAATACCTTGTGAATGTAATAAGTGCTATATAGGACAAACAAAACAGTTATTAAAAAATAGAATTTATCAGCACAAAATGGACTGTAGAAACATAAACTTATTAAGTGATAATAAGACGGCGTTGTCATCTCATCATTTCGACACTGGGCATAAATTTCTTTTCAATGAAGTTCAAATATTAGATAAAGAGTCAAATTGGAAGAAACGCAATATCAGTGAAATGTGTTTTATTAGAAAAAACAATTCAATCAATTATAGAACAGACACTCAAAATTTAAGTAGTCAGTATAATTATGTTATGAAATTATACTAACATTTGTATTATTATTATTATTATTATTATTGTTAAAAATTTATAGTCAACATAATTTGTTACCATGTTACCATGTTTTTGTCTTATGTACCCTATCTTATGTTAATTGCTATGGTTAGTAATTAATATTAATTTTCATAAATATTGTTATTTTTGTGTACTTGAAAAAGTCTAAATATATAGACGAAACGTCGTACATTTAATTAAATAAATTCAATATTTTGTCCACTATCCTGCGATTTTTCTTAATTTTATTATAATCACGATGGACACGATTTCTAATATAAATTGTCACAAGTGTTCAAACTGTCTTCCATTTACTCTTTAATACATACTACTGAGCTCTTCTGGTTATACTGTGAGTGTACTTCTTCAGTGTTTAATGATCGATAGATAGGTAACTAGATTTTAAATGCGGACTTTTAAAAAGTTCGTTATAATGACATTTTAATTTAGTAATTTCAAACAAATATTACTTAACAGCGGTGGCAGTAATAAAAAAAAATTTCCTACAAAACTTGCTTATTTTTTAAAGATCTTTTCAACAATACTACTTTCGACCTATCGTTACATTTATAATTCCGGAGTTCTAGACATTCTGGAGCAAACTAATAGGGAAGCCGACCTTCCCGGGAAAAAAAATTATCACCATTCGATTCTTTATTAGGGCTTTTATAATACAAATTTTTGACACAACTTTCTACGACTAACCGTTTTCGAAAAAAAACGACTGATACGGGTGGTCGAACTCACCCTGTATATATATATATATATATATATATATACATATATAAACAGACTTTTCCAAAAATGGTGCCAAAGTGTTCAGGAGGTTATGAAACGTCGAAAAATTTTGTTCCGACCCCTAGGTCCCGCCATCCGACCGACGCCAATAGTGTATGTGCCATATGGCAAATACACTAATAAAATCGCCTTTTGTATTAGGACATTTAAATACAAACTAAAAATAGGTATTTCGCATTTTGTATTTTAAATACATGTGATATTTCAAATAAGTCATATCTCTGCCTGTATATAATATAATATATCGTAAGAATATTGTAAAATTCGAAATTATATAATAATCCTATAGGAATTTTTTTAATATACCTATATCTACGGTTT